>CABPRJ010000483.1:809155-936782 GCA_902439185.1 Cinara cedri
TCTTTTACTTAGTAATGCATTCAAGTACACTGGTTTTTCATTTTATAATTTGTAAATAGTAATACTTTGTCACTGTTACTGATACTTTTACAGTTCAAAGTTTTTTTTTTATCATTTTACATGGAATTTAATTTTTATTAAAACTGCAAAAGGCGAAAATTTACTATTCATAATGGATATACTTTTACAAAAGAAAAAGATGGTGCTGATTTCAAGGTAAGATAAATAATATTAGTGTTTATACTATTTCTATGTTTTTGTTTTTAGTCCATTTTATTTGAGCTTTATAAATATATATATATATTTCAATTACATATTTTTACTTAATTATTGAATATTATTGTATTATATCATATTATTTCCCGGTACTTTTATAAGATATCGTACAATATACAAATACAATTGTTTCAATCTATAAAATTATGAATGATTTGAGATGTCAACAAAACCTAACAGAAATTAAAATAGGTCAAAGTATAGTAGGAAATCCAAATACGCCAAATAAAAAGAACAATACAGTTATTTGGGTTGAACGAGTAAAGAAAGTATCTCTAAACGAGTATCAGATTATCATAATCGAGAGTTTGAAGATTATCTTCGAGGTATTTCATTTAATATATATTTCAATTAATTATTATACATTTTTTTTTAATTTTAATTTTTTTTTTTTTTTTTGAATACTTATGTCAATTTTATTAAATTATGCATATGTTTATCAATTCTTCTATTTATTAATGTAACAATATTATATGCTTTGAAATATATAAAATTATTTATAACTATTATAAAATATAAATCAATAATCAATATTATTGTATTATAATTAAATTACTGCTATATTTCATACTGGCGATATTTATTCCATGCGATATATTGGTTTCGCGATGTGATTCTACTCAATGGTATTTTGGTAAAACAGTTTACTTGTTACTGCTACTAAATCTGCCTATTAGAGAACTGTTACTTGTCTAAACCAAAGAAAAAATCAAGTAGACCTTGTCACACTACATCTAAAAAAAATATCTTAATAGTTGTAGTTCTAGATATTTGTCGTCCAAAATAATATTATAAATCACTGGAACATATTAGTTATACCTTTTTTATTTTTTATTCATTTTTTTCGTATTTGATTTTAACGTCATATACGAATACATGTATATACATATATTTGAATCACGAATACATTGTATTTAATATACATGTATATTTTATAATATAAATGTATTCTCCCTGTGAGAGATCATAATATCTCACAATACTTGTTATAAAAGATGACAAATAGGGAAACGTCAGGTCGACAGCTGGTGTAAAATTCTGTCAAATAGTATGAGGAGTTCTAAACAAGACTTGGGCAGATAGTCCTTTCTCGGATATGCACGGGTACAATAGGTGAGAGAGGTATCATGGTGCAATATGTTAACAAATGATATAGCTTTTATATGAGAAAATCTGAAAAAAGTTAGCAATAGGCTCAGGAATGGAGAGCAGTACTTAAAAGAAAGGAACTAACATTAATTAGAAGTAAAACATAGAGTATGAATTCGGAGGAAAAGGACAAGACAGCTAACGACAATAAGCAGTAACGGCGAGGTTGAAAAGTTTAAGTAATTTAGATTGTCTATATGACAGAACAGTGATATTGATGAAGATGTAAAATATAGGATTAATTGTGGTAGGATAAACCGGAGAAAAATGTCAGGTGTTTTTATATGACAAGAAAATTCCAATGAGACTAAATTCTTCAAAAATATGGTGGGACTGACTATGATGCATTTCTAATGGTTGGATTTTAGACAGAAAATGAGTTTAGCAGAGACGAGAATCTTTAGATTAATAAATGGAGTAATGAGAAAAATAAAATGAGGAATGAGGAATTTGTCTACTACTTCGATAATAGACAAAATGAGACAAATTGACTGAGATGGTTTGGACATTTCATGAGGAGAAAAAAATCAGAAGCAGTAAAAACTATAATAAAAATAAACGTAGGAGTAAAAAGTGAAAGAGGAAAACCGAAAAAGAGGTAATCGGATTGAGTGATATAAAAACAGCCAGAATGTGCGAAGTGGCAGATAGGATCAAATGGAAGTATAGAACAAAAGTAGCTGACTCCAAATAGTTGGAATGAAAGCGAAGGAGAAGAAAATGTATATTACAAAAAATAATATAAATAAATGTATACTGAAATTGAATAACTATAATATTATAATAATTTAAAATTCTCATTCGTCAATTATTTTGGATAATAGACAAACATACAATATTTGGGATTATAACAAATAACCAAATGTAACAAAAAAAAAATTAAAATTTAATTTGAATAAAAGTAATGATGACCAAGTAGCAAATAATTTGAATAATAAAAAATGAAAATATGAATCAAAACAAAACCGAATTTCGATTATTAATAGTTGTATTTATATATGATTAACGCCAATTGGCTGTTATAACAGTATTGACAAAAGTATTATAACAAAACAAAATATTAAGGATACAATAAATGTACCTATTTCCTAAAAATAAGAATAAAAATGATAAGTGTGTCTAAGTATAAACTTATTGGTAGTTATTAAGTATTGATATCAATTTTTGTTAGGGGTGCATTTTTTTAAAAATTGCTTCGGCCTTATAGTATGTAAAAAAATCTTTATTTAGGTTATTACCAGGAATTCGAATGCTGAGTCGTTCCAGTAAACGAGGGGAATCGATATTACCATCAACCAATGCCTGAACAAAACGAAAGCTAGAAATAATACAATAATATTACAATAATAATAATATATTTACAGATTTTCGGGGTGTATTTGAATATTTTTTTCGAGTTTTTAATCCAATTTGAAACATCAACAATGAATTATTAACCAGTATATATAAAAACAGAAACCCGAGAGTTAATTTAATCCAAGAAATACAGAGTTGGAAATTGATTCGAAGAGGAACGAACAAATTTGGCAAGACTGGATAATCTTGTACACCATTCGTTCGAGACAGGAATTATGTAAATACCAAATATACAGCGAAGTTTGAGCATTCAAACTGATGAAGAAAAATGATATCTTGGCATTTGGCAACGTAGACATGTAGATCAAGTACCTTTCCGATTTAGACTCCGATTAACTAAACCAATTAAATGACTATGAATAATCATTAGTTATTAATCGGATATTTTTGTAAAGTTTCAAAATTGATTTTTATTTGATTAAAAATTATTAAACTATAATTTTATCAACTTAATATATTATTATTTCACCAATTACACAACTATTTAAAATAGTTAACATATAATATTAATATATTGAGTTAAATTATATTTAACAATAATTTAAACAACAATGAAAATTAATTAATATCGTAAAACTAAGTTAACAATCATTACATCAGATAAAATAAACAATAATATTATAATAGACTTGTTTAACAAATAAATAAAACATGTGTATCAAACAGCAACAATGATAATAACAATAATAATATAATAATATAAATAAATAATATATAATATACAGAATATAACATAAAAATATGAAACCTGCAATAACTTTTGTTCTGTTTAATATTTTTGATTTTGTTTTCTTATCATAATTTCCTGAGCTTTGCGCTATGATATCCAGAATAAGTATTTTATAAATATATTTAAAACAAAATGTCGATGTAACAAATATTTACTCATGATAAATCATTAAGTTTCTAAAACTTTTTAAAGTTAATAAAATAATTTTTCATGAAAAAATTGACGAATCAATTAACAATATTAAGTAGTAGCAATGCAAACAATTGAAACTATCGTCAACTTCAAAAATTTGTAAAAAATATATTATGAATCATTAGTAAATATTCGGAACAAATTTGTTTCGAAATATATTTACAAAATAGCTTGGGGTTATAAAAATAATTATTTTTTTAATTAAATTTTTTTTATTAGTTTGAAACAAACAATAAAATAAAGTTATCATAGAGCAAAGCAATAGTAATTTTTACAAGAAAAAACTTCCAAATATTAGACAGAGCAAAAATGATTTTAGATGTCAGATCTTTATGTTGCAGTCTGCATATATAAAGTATTTTGATAGTTTTTACTGTAACCATAAAAATGACACAATTATAATAATTTAAAAAAAATAAAGTATAAATATATATTAAATACACGGTGTGACACCCTGTATATATCATATTATTTAGTAGCAATGCAATATTTCACAAATACACAGAATATGAAATAGTTTAATAATAAACAAATTTTGGATTTTTTAAATGATAGAAAGGAACAATTTTTTCGTTAAAATTGAATAAAACAAGTGGAATTCTTATTGCCCCAAGTACACATATATCTACCTATAATCTTTTATAAAATAATTTATAGGTAATTAATAATATCATAATGGAAATCAATAATAAAATAAATTGTTCGGAAAATAAAAATGTAAATTGTTTAAATAAAACTATTACGAACAAAACGAAGAATTCGTACTATTAAAAGGGAATTAAATAAGCGATTAAAAAAAAAAAAAAAAAACTAAGGAAACGATATTATTTATAACAAAACCGAATAAACTAAATATTCAATTAAGATAATACAAATAACGAATATATAAAATATATAATTGATAATTAACAATATGTATAAATTTTTATTTAATTTTTAATGGTATAATTCTCAAAAATAATTTCTCTAAATCGGGAATCGCGAACTAAGAATCCGTGTTGTAAAACCATAAAGGATTGCAGTTATCGTCCTCGGTTTCTTTTTTCACGGACCCCGGTAGGTGGACAAGCATATGCCTTCGCATATTACTATGACGAGCAAAGCTTTTGCCACAGTAATTGCACTTGAATTGGGGATCGATACCGCACTCGTATTTGAGGTGATTGTACAAACCGCTTTTACTTTTATAGTGACTACCGCAATTTTTCGGACAAGTGATTCGCCCGTCAGAGCCCGTTTCTTTTAACTGTTTGTTAACCATACGCCAACGTAGACTACCTGAGAACACAATAACAAAAAGGGACACCTGTGATGTGAGCAATCAGAAAAAAAAAACAAAACCAAATTACACGAACGGTACTTAAGCACCGATTATCATATATATATATATATATAAATTAAAAAAAAAAAAAAAACAATATATTTGGTTAAACCGCAGAACAATTTGTTTGTTATTGATGTTAGTTACAAGCGTAGCACCTTCAAAGCTAACAGCCGAGTCTTTGAATGAATAAGACACACACTAAAATTAAGTGTATTCAATTCTATAAGTTTGTATCCTTAAATACTTACGCATTTTAATAGGTACTAATCATGTATCACAAAATTCAACAAATTTAATAAATCATTTTCCGAAATATATAAACCATAAGTAAATTATTGTTATCAAATATTTTATATTATATTAAATAAAAAAATGTGTAATCAAATATAATACACATTAATGAATAGAATACGTTTTATTCTACGAAAATAATACCATCACTTCAGTTAGAAGTATTTTACAGTAACACATAGTATAGGTTCTTGTTTACTGAATAATCTTGGAAAATTTAAACTAGACCAACAAAATTCAATTTTAAAATAACTCGGTCCATCATTTGATTGTATCTAACAATTATCAGTGTAAAACAGACATTTACATCTAAATTTATATCACTAACTATTAAAGTAATTGTTTTTAAATTAAAATACCTTTAAAATATCTACATTTAGGAAATTCACTTTAATAATAACTGTAATGGCTAAAAGATAACATGGCAACGAATTTTTAACCAATGGATTTTGGACCTTAAACTGTAATTATCTCAATAAAAATATAATTAAAACTTACAATTTTAACTTTTCACTTTTTATTCACTTTTTCTTGCATAAAAACAACCTAATACAATATGCTGAAATATTTTAATACTTTTACAAATAAAATACCCTCATTAGTTCCAACATTCTAAACAGTTACCAAAAATTACATGATTATTACGAAAACCTTTTCATTTATAAAAAGAAAGTTTAAAAAAAAAAACAATTTAATATATCATATATTTTTGTAATAAATATTTTTTTCTTATAACCATTTACTAACCTAACTACATGTTCTTTTAATATGTACGTGAACATTGAACATAAATGCATAACTCATTATTCATTATTCATATACCTACACAACCCACGTGAATCTTACAAACTATTTAAAATATAAACAAAGTGCATTTTAACTTTTAATAGTATGTATTATTTGAATTCTTAGAACCAAAATAATACTAATAGTATAATACTCGAAATACTGCAATAATCAATGTAATATTTTGAATTTATAGGCCTCTTTCAAAACCGCCGAGATATTATTATTTTATTTCTGAAAACATTTTAATATATTATCTACAATATAACTGAAACAAAAATAATTTCAGCACTATTTTTGAAAAAAAAAATTATATTAACCTCAAAATACCCTTAAATAATCAAATATATTAATAGGCGTTAAAATATCAGACGTAACTGAATTGTACAAATCGTTTCAATTTCATAAAAAAGTATTAACGGCAAGATAAAATTTTAATTTTTAAATAATTAAACTAATGAATATAATTATTGATTTATTGTATATTGGAATTTTTATTTTGTTTAATTAGGTAGGCATATACTTATAATAATTAATCGAATTTAGAGGAAAGACTGTAATTATGGACAAGCACTTCGTGTCTCCTGCAATTGCTCTTGACTGAAAATTTTCTTGAACACATAGCACAAGAGAATTGCGGTTCTTTTCCACACTCAAATTTGTTATGCGATCGTAAACTGGCCTTGTGTTTATATCTCTTGCCACAAATTGTGCAAGAATACGGTTTATGGAGACGAGCTGTAAACAAAAACTATACGTCACATAATACGAAACACAAACAAAATTCTAAATGCTTTTCATCAACGGTAACTACCTACGTTCGACTAATAAAATAAATCCACACAATATAAATTCAACCGATTGTACACAAGTACCTATTATATATTATAATAGTGTACACAGAGGAAATTATACTAAAATAATATGAAAACCATTTTAAAAAAGAATAATCAACCATGTTTAAGTGTTCTACAGTAATGTAAATTGTATAATATATAATATAAATAATAAATAATAATAATCATAATAAAATAGAGTGATGTTTACCACTTATACCTACAAAAGCAACCTATAAATTGTAATAATTTATAAGTATAACCATTTAATAAATAAAAGTATAAACCATTTTATCGTTATGTGCTTACTTCATACGAAAAATACATTAACGTGATATATATATATATATTAATATATATAGTATATACATATATAATTTGATATATATTATATATTAATATATATATTAATATTGATTAAATAACATATAATTCAAAATTGTAAAAGTAAAAAACATACTTAAGATTAAATTTATAAAAAAAAATTTAAATGTATAATAAATATTCAACACGATAATCCCATAATACCCGAAAACAAAAAAAAAAACTAAAAAAAATGATTAACAAACAATAATATAATGATTTTGGTATAAGCTTTTGATAAACTAATAATATTATTTTATTTTTACAAATACTTTAAAATAGACTGAACATTTAAAGTATTTGATTTTAATCTTGATTACAACGCAGTATCGAAATCTGAGACAAGATGTCTCGCAACCATATGTGACTGTAAATGAACTTTTTGATAAAATCTCTTCAAACATATGTAACAAAAAAATTGCCTGGTTTTCTGACACTCGTACCTTAGATGTCTGTACAGACCTGGTTTGTACTTATATCTTTTGCCACAAGTGTCTCGAGGGCATTTAAAAAACCCATCAGGACCCATGACGGCCGATTTGGCATCTGAAAAATGTTAATTATTTAAGTAGGTATAACTGATAAAAAAAAAAATGATGCTTCAATTTATAATTAAAAAAAGGCATTTATTCGTCATATAGAGAAAATAATTTTTAGTTAATAAGTGAATTTGTACTTGTTTCCACCACCAAACAATAAAAAAATGTACAAATGGTAAAAAATTACTAACTATATGTACAATAATAATAAAAATGTGAAGAAAAGAAAACGTTTTTCTCCAGATTAAAATAAATACCAAAATGAAACATATGCAACCAAACTTAAAATAAAAAGCAACTAGTTTTCAATTAGGTTACTTATATTTTATACATTTTAACTACTCACATTGTTCAATATTAATAAATTTTTTTATGTTTTACTAAAAATTTGAATTTAATAATTTTAATATTTTTAATAGCAGTTATTATTTCAGTCTTTTTTAATTCACTTCTACTATAAATAAGAGAAAAACAACGAAAATTTAATTAATTTTTGTATTATTTAATGTAATTTGTATTTAATTTACCTATTTCTTTATATATATTTTGAATAACTGAAACCAAATCTGTTTATTTATATTTGTTATTATACATTATTATTTTATAATAAATTGTATAAAACGTAGATTTGAAATTTGAAGTTTATTTTTATCCTTATTGAATTGATTGAATATTAAAATATAACATATTTATTGTATTTACACTTATTATGTATTTTTTGTTGCAAGCTAATAATTCAAATTTACCTATAACAAAATAAAAGTGTAAACCGAGATGTTAGGGAATTGAAATCGTATTTTAGTAAAGGGTGTGGCATTTAAAAATAAAATAACTCAGCAAAAAATAATCCAACTTTCAAAATTTTGGACTTAAACGTAGCGTGGAATGTGTTGGTTTTACAATGATGTTAATTTTTTTTTTTTAATCTGTAAACAATTTTTCTACCAAAAATATTGCTCTAATATTCAAGTGTATTTTCACTGAAAGGAAATTTTACCTGGGTGATATTTTAAGGAAGTCATTTTTTGATTTTCCAATCGATTTTCACAATTAAGAAAAATGGGAAAATGTACGTACATGTATATCTAACAGAAACTTCACTCCGAATCGTTTTTTCATTACTAATGGTTTATCGTTGCATATAGATATAAATTAATTTCCTTCTATATTCTACCTTTCCAACTTCTCACTTAAAACAGTGGCCCACCTATCGTGCGAAGTATGTCCATCTTTTTATTTTTATTTATATTACAAGAATCTCCGATGGTGAAACATTACATCCAGCAAATAACCACGTCCGGAGTTTCGGCAGACAAATATCCGCTCATCGAAATTGACAATCGCTCGGTTATTAACTTCACCGAACACTTGTTTAATTTCCGTTTTAGATCGACAATGGTTCGCGGTTTTAACCGTTAACATAAACTTATGACTTGGTATAAGCCCATAAATCCTGAACCACGATTTGATGTGGTTCGTGGGCAGGAAGCGCTATTGGGCTCTTCTATGTTTGGCCTCCTAGGTCATGTGATCCGACTCCATTAAATTTATTTTATGGGTATATGTCAAGTCACAAGTTTATGTGCAAACCATTGCCGATATTAAGACGAAAATAAGACTAGTGTTTGGTAAAATTAAGGAGGACGTCTGAAGCTGAATGATCGTTAATTTAACTAGCAGATAACTGCCGAAACTTCACAGGTATGAATCATATGCTGAATTTGGTTTTTTACCATTAAATCGGAAATTTCTATGAATGTAAATAAAAAAACATGGAAATTAGTAATATTTTTCACTGAGTTTCCCTTTTTCAAAATGACAGTTACTTGTGCCACACCTTTTATAACACTATACAATTGTTAAGTATATTTTGTAATCCGGTGTCAATGAGAATATATACAACATAGATAATTAACAAATTGTATGCATTTCAGATAATATGTGATATTGTTACATATAAAAAAAATACTCCGAAAAGAATCGCAAGTAGGGAGAAAAGAACGATGAAAACTTAAATATAGTAAATAAAAAATAATCCATATTCCAATGGTTATAAATAGGAATAAGACGGTTAATAATAGATTTTTCACTTAATCTCTAATCTAAGCAGCAATATTTTAGATAACGAGGGGAAAAAATACAGATAAATATATTTTTCATTTGAAAATTGTCTCAATAGTGTAAATTCATAGTAACCCGAATGTTGATGTCAAATTTACATGTAACTTAAATTTCCCAAAAAGAAAATGCTGATGAAAGTTTATACTCTCCAGTATAACAAGTGTTAGGTGTTAAAAAAATCATCATATACACATGTATGTGAACCAGACAAACAGTATATCAAAACACAAAAAACATGTAAAAAAAAAGCAGTCAACCATATTTTCAAAAGTTTAACACGTCATTCACGCAGAGATGTGTATAATTCAGCGTATCACTATTTTTTGTTTTATTCATCAATCACGGCACAAGAACATAACACATATAACACAAACAAATATAATCTAAAACAATTCTGAGGTTTACTTTTCGTGAAGTTTTTCTTTCTTTCACCCTTTACCGAAATATACAAATATACTCGATGATAAAACACCATTGCACAGTACATACTTTAAAAATATAATAATTAATACTATTTCACTTATAATTATTATTATTATTATTTCGTAAATATCGTAATATTATAATCCTTAAACGACAGACATACAGATTTAAAACTGAATGAAAATATTATGAACTTTATATTGATATTTAACTAAAAAAAAACACGATTTTTCGAGATCAAAACATCGATTTATGGATATTTATCATGTGCGATTTCATGTTTTCTTTTCGTTTAAACGGTCGTCCGCAAACGGCACACTGGAACTTGAAATTGACACCACATTCATACGTAATATGTCTCACTAGACCCCTATGATAGGTGTACATACGGCCGCAGGTCAAACATTGATGTCTCCGTTCTGAAATAAGACACAAGGCGGTTACCAAAGTGTGTTAATTTTTTTTTTATAATTATTTTGTGATAATTAAACGGAGCTAAAAAAAGTCTTTAAAAAAACAACATAAAATAAGAATATAACTACTACCTATTCAGTTTTTTACCAACACTACTCTAAATATTGGAGTACACGGTTTGAGTATACTTATTCACAATAAGACAATATTATATTATCAGCACGCGTTTTATTATTAGATACACATAATATATTATCTTATTATATGATCTCCGGACCACATTTATAATTATAATAGAAATGACATCGTTTTTTTTTTAAAAAAATCTTTAAATGGTTATATCTTTTATATCTCTAAACGTTTATGCAGTAATCCCATGTGAGACTTAAGACCGGTTTTCCGATAGAACATTTTGAAACACACGTTACAACGGAATTGCGGTATCTTCTGACACTCATACCGGAGATGCTGTGCAACGCTCGATTTGTTCGAATATGACCTGTTACAATTCGCAGTTGGACATGCGTACTTTTTCGACCACGCCAAAGCTGGAACACAATATTATATAAACCAAATAAGTACAGTTCGAATTTTATATTTAATATAATGGGCAACAAAGCTCGAGTCATAATATTTTGTTTTTTTTTTTTAAAGCAAATTTTACGCGTGCTTGACAAAACGAATGATGCTCGAGATGCTATAGATAAGGTACACCAGATGTAATAAACAATAATAATTCCGGCGATATAATTCGTATAATATAAATTGATCTGGTGCACAACAATCAGGTAGGTAAAAAAATATTTGTTTCAAAAAGTTCCAATTGAAAAATAAAAATGATTAATGTCACACAGAGTCTGATTTCTGCAATGAGTTCAGTGCAATATTTTTAAATTTTTTTTTTCTTGTAAAATTTACTTATAACCTTATGTACGATTTCTCCATTTAATATCTTATTTCAAATTAAAATTAAAAATATTTAAAAATACCGTTTTAACAAAATCCAAAATAGGCATTTTTTTTAACTTATTTCTAAACAAAATGACGTTGTTACAGATATTATTTATTAACAATGAATCGGAGATTATCTTAAATTTTTCAAAATGTACAAAATTATTTTTCATAAAAAAAATTGGTTGATGGATTAATATTATTAAGTTAACATTTAAATTCAAAATAAATTTATAAATAACCATCTTAGAATTTGTAAAAAATTTAAATGTTTTAGTTTCTAAGAAAATATACTGATGTAAGTTATAGCACAAAGCTCCAATTATTACTTAAAAAAAAACCTAAAAAATATTGCATTTGTCAGATCTCTATGAAACAGTTATATAAAATGTAAATAATATTGTAATATAACATAATGTTATTGTATTAAATAGATTTTATAGGTACAATTTATTTTTTTATTATATTTTCGATGAACATTTGTTGACAAATTAAAAACATTTTTTTTAAAAAAAACTAATGTATCTACCTATTATTATTATTATTGTTATTTTGTTTTTTTTTATTTTTTTTTTTTACCAAATATTTTTGATTCCGGATCAAATTTTTGCAGTATATTTTGGGTCACCTAAGATTTCAGGATAATACATCGGTGAGATTTTTAAAATAGTAATGAATGGCATTAAACTTAATTGAAAATAGGAAAACAAAATTAAGAAATAAAATTAAAATGTCTTACCTACTTGAAATTCTCAACCTAACTAATAGACTAACATGAATTTGTTCGGTCCATAAGTTCTTGTAATAAAACGTCTAATAACATTGGATTCTTAAACACAAACAATAGAGTTTCACAAATGGTTTAAATAGTATTTATACAATAATACAGTAGAACAAAAATATTTTAATATTATGTATATTATGTACTGTGCAGAACTCATAAAAAGGTAAAATATAAAATTGGTATGTCACATTATCAAAACTATAGAATTAAATTAACAATTTTCAGTACTTCTATTATCACTTGAATAATTGTTTAATCATAAAAACAATGATTAAAAGCAAGTAGTATCTACCAAAAAAAATAAACAGTTACCGTATTGTAGGTACACAAAACTTTGTATTAGGTATATATATAGAATAATAATGAATAAATATATGAAATATTACATTCAAGATATAATAAAATAATAGCAACGAATAACAACATTCACTAAAATTAAACACTATGTTAGACGAAATGTTCATATAAACAAATCTATAATAAAAAAAAAAAACTAAAACAACTTGTTGTAGTACATTATATATTTATTTATTTTTAATATATTAAGACATTATTATAAACACTTCAAAAATTTAATTTATAATTTTCCTTCAGTATTAAATTTTTTTTGTCCACAAATGTCACATTTAAATTGAGGTGGTTTAGCACAAATATTTCTAACATAGCTATTTAAACTACATTTCGAACACAGTTTACACTTCCATATTTCTTACACTCGAATAAGTTGCCATTGATTACTGATTACAGATTGGTTACTGTAAACCCAATACAATAACTATACTAATCTACAATTTGGTACATAATTCCATGCATTAAATAGGTTTAATACTATCATATAAGCATTTATTTTGATAAACTTATGGATTTTAGTAAAGTAATTCATTAAACAAAAATCTAATATTAATATAGGAGTAGATAGAAACAGAACTTGTATAATGTATCAATTTAAATTATACAGTGCATTTATACATACAATATAAATATATTTTACTAAAAAGTAACATTAAATTTGATATGCTTTAATTACAATATTATTATCTATTTATGAAGGTCCGTAAAATTAATTACATTTGTGTAGCACTGTGACTATTTTAAAATACACTACACATGGCTTGATAGTACTTTTTGACTATTAATAAACTATTTTATATAATTATTACAGTATTATTTAAATACCATAAACCCCTTAAATTTATATTAAGGAATAATTACAAAGCTAATAATTGTTTTTTTTTTTTTGGTTAAGTGTAAAATACTTAAATATTATATTAAATACATCAGGTATTTATTTGTTTTGACATTGTTGTCAGAAATGTCTTTAAATATAATATGGCTTGTTTTAATGAAATTAATTTTTATAGATGAATGAACAAAAGAAATGTAGACAGAAACAAAAATTAATAAATATACATTATGCACTAGTTAACTTGGTGTAATACAACTATAGTATTTAAGAGAATGTGATAATTACATTTGCTAATAGTGTATTACAAATTTATGTCCAGCAAGGGCAATTTCATAATATTAGAGTAAATTGATCTATTATAAGTTTTTTAGGATAAAAACATTCTGTGTTTGTACAATGAAGTTAAAATCATTTTTAAATTGTGATTTTTCACACATATATGGCTTAAAAATTAAAATATAAAAAAAACCTAATGTACAAACAATGTTTTTAGTTTTAAGTTTGATAATAAGTTAATTCACACTCTAATATTAAAACAGCACAAAATTGTCTTTGCTGAACACAAATTTGTTATATTATACATTTGTAAGACAGAGATAAGTATCATTTATGGTATTAAATCACATCATCTTAAAGAATTATCTAACATATTCCTATACAATTTTTTGTTTTATCCTTGCTCAATTACATAAACTCATAGATAGAAACTTTAAAAAAATTTAAATCTTAACCAATTACAATATATAGGTATGTAATCAAATATTTGTTAGTACAATATGATTTGTAGATTATCATGATTTTTATTTAGTTACAGCACATTGAATTAGCTGTATAGTGATGAATTATGTAAATAATGTAAAATATTGATACCACTATTTAGCTACAATTGCATTACTAATGTTCTACCAAGTTATTAAGGGCATACTGGAGGTTAAATGAAAATACAAAATATTTTCTGTATTTCCATTAAGTACAAGTTTAAAAAATAAAATTATTTAATGTTTATTGAGGATGTGAGATTTCAATGTAAAATTGTAGCGACATCTCCTTGGACACATAGGACATTGGAACAGAGGCTCTTTGTTGCCACATTCAATACGTTGATGTCGTTTAAGATCATGAGAGTAAACATATGCTTTGTGACAATGACTACATACATGATTCTTTATTTTTGGAATAAAATGACCTAAAAAAATTAATCCATTAAAAAAATATATTTTTATTTGACACAGGTATTTACTTAAAAACGCAGTTCTAGATATTTTTCAACAGAAAAAGCAAATGTTTGTAAAACAAAACTAATTAAGTAGAGACTTTATAATAGAGAAATCCATAAATTTATCAATATATATATGAGTGTAATATAATGTTTGAAATGTAAATTTGAAAGTCTATAGAAAGCTGCATTTTTTAGTCATCACCTTAAAAAAAATAATATGTGATTATTTGTTTGGGCCCAACTCAATTGACTGACATTGTACCGTAACCAAATATTTATTTTAACAGGTCACCAGGAGTTTAGGTTTCCCATGAATAGGGACCGGCAGAATTACTTGCTTATTTAAAAAGGTCCAATAAACAAATATTACTGCGGTCAATTTTCTCCAAAATAGCAACAGATCATGTTGGGTATTACTTGACAATTGGTGTAATCAAGGTGAGCAAGGTTGTATAAACATAAAAACAAGGGATTTGAGATAACTCTACAAGAAGAATAGCAAGGTCCCAAATTGGATGATCCAATTAAGTTTGCTCCTCAAGGAGATCCCTTGAGGAATGTTCAAGCAAATTGAATAATACATCCATTTCATCAAGTCCAGGCAAAAATAAATCCTCGATCATATGTACATAGCAACTATAGCGAGTAGACGTCACTGACGGATCGCTCATTTTCGACCATCGGAGAAACTTTCATATACAGCAACGCGCGATTTTACAGGACCACGCTTTGTTGTATTATTGTAACTAAAGAGAAAGCAAACAACAAATCAAATTTTCCAAATGCGGCTGTTAGTTTTAAATAACATATAGCGCTACCTCCCACATAATATTGTTTTTGTTTTATTGAACTTTGAAACGCTGTGATTTATAATTGAATGTTATTATTTTTTGGTTGACCACTATTTATAATAATATTTACCTAATAATCCAGGTAAAGCTTTAAACATTAAATAATATTATAAATCAAATTTACATCTAAAATATAACACATAAGTATCAATATAAATATTATATATAGGTATATAAATACCTATAAGATAGGAAAGTACTATTACATATAATGCATCGCAAAACCGTTTTTTTTTTTTAATAAATACATTCCACATACAAACCAGAGTAATAACTCAAGCAAAATGTTACAAAAATATTACAACAGAGATTTTATGACTGTATCTCTACAAGTTATTAAACGAAATTCAAACAACAAATATATAATTCAAAATTAATAAATCAGTATAATATTCATCTAATAAATCAAAATATAACTTCTACATAAAACAATAAAACATTTCAACAAGAAAATCAGTCTATTTATACTTAATGTACTAACTAGAAGTAAAAGTATTTGGAATATTATAAATAGATTTGTAAAATAATATTATACAAAAATTAACTGTTAAATTTACTTTTTATAAATGACTGAAGATTCTTAAATTTAATTTTTTAAAATAAAACACTGCAGCAAATTTATTAACCATTTAAAAATAATATTTTTTTTATGGCGCTTCAAAAAGAAAAAACTTGTTTTTATGTTAATTGTATAATCAAACAAAATAAATACTCACTAATTTGTTAGTAATATTACACTCCACAATTACAACTTCACTAAAATTTGAATTATATTAATACCTAAAAATATAATAAATTAATAAGAACTATATTATTTTATTTTATTTTTATTGATACCTATTTGAAATATCTGAGTATTTAATATTTAAGTATTAACTTTGAGTATTTGTTGGGTAAAACAATTTTTTTTCTTTGGTTTTTATAATATAGATAAGTAGGTAAGTATAAAGTAGATGCAAAATGTAAAATAAGAATAAGATATAATATACTTGTCCTAGTTGTTGTAAATATTTAAAACAAATTCTCTACTGACTATATAATTTAAAAAGAAAAGTACAATTTTAAGCATAGTACTGTGATTGATACATTGTATTCATAAGATCATAATGTCTAAGACGCATATGTTGTGTAAGATTAGTCTTAATTTTACACATTTTTGGACAAAATAAACATTGAAATTGTGGTTCCTTTCCACATTCATAGCGAACATGTCGCCATAAACCGTGTTTGTAACGATAACTCTTTGTACATTTATCACACTTAAATGGTCGTGGCTTTGCAGTACCGCATGGTGGACCTACTACAAAACCTGCATTTAAAAACCGTTTCACGAAAGAACCTAAAAATAGAAACTACACATTAGATGAACAAAACATATTAATATTTTGATTATATATAAAATATCATTTTAAACCAACTTGACATGCAAATTTTGATGTACATAACAAATACTAATAATCAAACATTTTAAAACAACTAGGTATTACATAATACATAATAATAAAATAACTTTAGATTTAATAAAATTCTGATTTGCAAACAAAAACATTTCAAATTATTTATGATGTATTAATAATGTATGATAAATGATTGTATAATAATTATTGGCATGCAAATAATGTCATACACATATTTTAAATCAACTATATACTTCAAACTAACGTATATCAATACATAACCAAGATACTTCTTTTTATATTCATTTTAAAGTAACAAATAAATCATTTTTAATAACTTAATAAAAGTTATTTTCATTTGTAGGTCTCATCTATTCACATATTTCCATATTTAAGTTATAACTCATATGATGTTCATAAATATTATGACCAATTAAATAAATAGGTAACATTATAGTTTTATAATTTTTACTTTACACCTAATAAACGAACATTCATTGTTTCTTTAATATAATATGTATAAAAGTTACTATATTGAATACTATATTTTCTTTTGTATAATGCTATAACTAGGCATTAACTTGATGGATGAAAAACAAAAAAATGAATTACTATCAGCACTAACCGTTATTATTTTATTTTATTTTATTTCAACATAAAAATTTTACAACATTAATTTTTAAAATGTTCAATTAAAAGATTATTATTTATTTATATTTTTATAAAACTATTTAAGAATTCTTGACAAAATGGTATAATATAAAAAGTCAAATATAATATATAGAAAATGTTTAATGAATTTATTTTGATTTTTGGCAGTCTCAAACATAAGATTTTCTTTTGGCTTCATTCAAAACTCTAGAAAACTTAAGAAACTTTATTTCTTTATAAAGTCACCATATAAATATAAGCCACTACTAAAATCCAGGCTCACTGCAATGTTTAATAAGAAACCTGCATTATCTACTCAAGGACACAGTATTTTTTTTTTTTTACATGGATAAATACAAAAAAAAACATTTTAATACTTCACAAATAAATTCAGTATAAAAGTATATATTTATTAAATATTTTTTCAGTCTGATTTTACAAAAATACTGAACACATCAAGTGCTGGTTCTATTTAAAGTTTTTGGATATCACTTTTAAAAAATGCATTCTTATCAATATTAAATATTTAGAAACTAAGATATATAAAAAAAATGTTTTGAATTAAAAATTTTAATTACCAATGTAAAAACATACCAATTTGTAGTTAAATATTTTTAAAAATTGATAAAAATGGATAAAATAGAAATAATTAAGAAAATATAGTTATTAGATAATATATATTAATACTTTAAAAATAAAATGAATTAAAATTGTATTCTTGTTACAGTTTAAAAAAAAAAAAGAACATAACTTTCCTTATTACTATAAACATTAATTTATTAATAATGTTAATTTTTGGCACACATTTTTCTCACACTTATGATTAGAGCATGAATTTATATGATACTGCATATTTTTAGATTTTTGTTAATAATCTTTATAAATCATACTAATTAAAAATTTATCTTTGTGAGTTTGTATTTTGCAAAACTGTAAATATTTCACAGTAGTTGCATAATTTAGCATATTTCATTGAAAATTATGCACCACCATGAAAAAATGTGTCATTCATTTCCAGAGCAAAAATTCACTAGTTTAATTTTAAAGAATTCCAAAGAAATATCATGTATACCATTTAATAATTAATTTTAATAACAAATTATAAAAAGGTGTTTATCATATTTTATATAATATTTTTGGATCTTTTTTGTATCTACTGAAATTTTTTATTTCTAAATATTTTTTTTTATTGTGTATTTTCATCATTTATACTCAGACCGGCCCGATAGATTTTGGGGCCCAGTGCAGAATTTAGCAGGGCTCCCATATATATTTATTTATTTTACTTACTAACGGACTTACTTTATTTTCACATAATTTTATAAACTATAAGTTCTTATTAAAAATTTAAATTTGTATACCTCTACATAATTTATTTAGGTACAAACAATGTTTTATTAATTAATATTTTCATTGGGTATTGCCGGGTTGCATAAACGATGGATAAAAACAGCTTGATAAGGTTTGCTATCAGTCGATAAACTTATAGAAATATCTATATCATTTCTACAATATAGTCCAGTAATGCTGCATAAAATGTTTAACGTAAATATTATTATTTGATAACTTACCCTGGTTGTAATAATATGGTATACACAATAAATGATAAATCGATAGTTATTTGTTATCATCCTTTTGAAATGATGTATTTAGATACATTATTAAATAAATAAAAAATAAAAAAAGACTAATAAAATATATAATCACAGGATAAATTAAGTCAATGACTAACAAGTAAGCAAGTAGCAGCTACCGGGTGGCAGGAATAAATATGTAAGAGCATTATCAGTTCAATAAATAATTATGGCACTGTTTTTATTACTTATCGAATCAAAATCGGACCTCCAACTTATCAATTCGATAAGACATTATTTGTCGATTCGATAAAAGATAAAAGTCTTTTTGCAAGAGCCCAAAACTTTATCAAACCGATTATGATTTCATCGGTTCAATAACTAGTTATTAATCTATTATGCAACCTGGCAGTATGTATAACTGGTACCATTTTGATTTTCGTCGATAAAAACCCGTGTCCTAAGAAACCACACGGCACATGAGTCGAAATTTGCTTACTATTGGGACAATATTATTAATTATTTATAGATAAAGTGATAATCGCAATACAAATTTTGCACTGCTTGCCCCCCCCCCATAGGGCCGGTACTGTTAATACTGCATATTATATACCTAGTATATTTTAATACTTTTTAGTACATATAAATCCATGCTCTACTTATGATAATAAAAATAAATTGTACAATATAGTTGTATACAATTATTCAGGAAGACTATCAAAAGCGTTTGTATTAGTAATATAATATTACCAAAGTATAAATTCATATAAATCCATATTCTGTATAAAATATTTTTGAGCACTCTATTTTTTATTAAACTGACTAGAGAATATTGTCAGATGGCTTTATCAAGCAGACTGTGTTTTTGGTTCGACAGACTCTGAAGACTTATGACGTATACGTATATGTTGATGAAGATTACTTTTGCGGCTGCACCGTTTAGGACACAAATGGCATGCAAACATAGGCTCTTTACCACACTCGTATCTTATATGACGATTAAGGGTTGCCCTGAAACGATATGTTTTACCACAATGATAACATGCTGAACGTACTAACTGTTGAGGATCAGGTAAATTCCAATAATTTTCTGAAATAAAATAATAAGATTATAAATTAAATTCATAGAGTAATAAAATATTAATGTTGGTTTTTACACTCACTTATAATGCAATCAATCAAAACTCGACAACTACTTCACTGATGTAAGCTTAAAACACACAAACATTTTGCACTTATTAGGATATGACTAATAATTAATAAGATTAAAAGTCAGTAAATTAATAAATTTCCAAGTAAGTGCAAAATTAATATAATTCTACAAAATTATATAAGTATTACTGATATCTTATACATAATATTAGGAAAGCGCTCACTAAAAATCATTAATTACATATCATATTTAAATATATACTTTTAACAAAATTTGCTAACGAATTGTCAATAGGTATAATATTTAAAATATAAAACTACTGTATTATTATTATTATTATAAAATATGCTCACATGGTGTGTGTTATTGTAAATAATTAAATTTTGTATTTTTGAAGAGCGCTATTCTATTATTATACACATCAAAATTAATTACAACAAAATTAGACTGGCTAAATTCAATTCATGCAAAACACAAATACTACAAAACTTTTAACAAGGCTGCACTAACTATTGTATTGTAGAGAGAATAATCATAATTTATGCAACCTAATAAAAACTATTTGAATTTTATAATTTGAAAAATATATATATATTTTTTTTTTATCATAACTATGATATACTGATATTTAATATCTTAATTCTTTAATAGTAATTAATTTATAGTAATAAGGATGCAAGATTAAAAAAAAACATATATATGTATATAAATTGTATAAAAATGCATAATCTTCTTTTCACATTATAATTTGCACTAGTATTCCAAAATATTAACTATTAATTATGACAATTTTATGAGTAGGTAATTTAATATCCTCATTAATATCTTACACATATGTTTTAAGGTATATACTTATAGGAATAAAGTATGAAATGTATACCTACATATATTTAAATTATAAATATTACAGGATATACAAGTAGGATAGGCACAAGAATTCATAAATATTTTGTTTATTAAAGTTACAAGCTAAATAAATTGATTACAGTTATTACATTATCTTAAAAACAATGGAATAAGTTTCTCTGTAAATTTGAATGATTAACTATATTGATATTAAATATTATAATATTACATAAAAGTCGGATAAATAATATTAATATTTTATATCTTAAATAATATTTGTTTTTTATTTTTATTATTATTCTACATGCAATGGAATGCACAATGAGATACATATAATTTTAATTAAATAAAACAAATTATTACAATACAAAATAATCAAATTTAAAATCAGGTAAATATTGAGTTATGTAACAATTAGTTTTAATATATTGCACTAACATAAAATATATGCTTGAAAAGAATGTATAGATAAATAATATTATATTTACAATTAGGTAAATTTTTACCTAATCAATAATAAAAATAATCATATTCAACAATTTAAAATTTAAGTACTTAACATTTGTTAGACCCACCACATGAAAAATAAAAATAATTTAGTTGTATCAAAATTAACTGTATTTAACTATTTTATTACTTATTACTTTATATTAAGTACTAAAAATATTTAAATTACATAATTGCACCATTGTTACCCTTATATGACTAATAAATACAAATTTGCTAACTTCCCACCACCTAAAATTTAATGCAAAGTAATATCCCCTTGCAGATAAAATAATAAAATAAATATATATATATATATGCATATA
Source organism: Cinara cedri (assembly GCA_902439185.1). Taxonomy (NCBI): domain Eukaryota; kingdom Metazoa; phylum Arthropoda; class Insecta; order Hemiptera; family Aphididae; genus Cinara; species Cinara cedri. Next base: position 831,380 of record CABPRJ010000483.1, read on the forward strand.
TAAATATAAGTACCTATACAACAAAAATAAAAACCCTTTCAAAAAAAAACAAAAAAAAAAAAAAAAACAATATGCCAACCCAACGAATAAAATAAAATTTAAACAACACTTTTTCATTTATATTTTTTTTCCGATAGGTACACATTCTTAGAAGTCATTTTCAATTGTATATAAATTTTAAAAAAACCTTATACTCTAACAACTTCACGTAAACAAAATAATAAATACTAACGTTTATAAATGTTTAATCCTGCTACGATTGACATTATAAATAAGCCTTCTCGAGCTATCACAATCGTCTTATTGCACTTTCAGATCGAATTTTAAGTCTACACTTATAAAATAATTTAAACTAATAACTTATTTCATCGCGTTAGACTCATCAATTATTTAGGTAACAGAAATTTATTATAAAAAGTTTTGAATACATAATAGTTTATAACAATTATCAATACATAAAATATTCCTGGTAGCCAAGGAGAAAATGTATTGCACGTCAAAATTTGTTAGTTAATATATAAATATGTTAATTATAATTATTTTTTAGTATAAATATATGAAAATTATAAATCTCCAACAATGAAGCTTAAGAAAATAATTATACCAGGAATATGTATGTACATTATATATTAACTAAATATAATTTATTTTGGAAAATATATTTTTTGGATTTATAAAACCTTTTACCCTAATAAGTAAATAATATAATATATAAATAAATAAATAAATAAGTATTACCATAGAAATATTGATAAAGTTCTATAAAAATAAAACTTGTGAATCAATATTTGTTTAAGAAATTATATAAAAAAAATGCAAGTTTATATCAAACTTACTATGTTCAATAATACAAATATGAATATATAGTTAATAAGATACAAGAAGAATATAAGAAACTGTTAAATTATAATAATTGATTGTCTGAAAACATTAAATTGAGCAATTAAGTCTAATACACAAGTGTTTCAAAGTTAAGAAATTAAATAAATCATTATTTAATACACCGTGAATTAGATAAATTATTAAGTGTCAAAAATAACTAAATAAACTTTCAATATTTTAACTGTGCATGTACACAAATACATAGTATGTAAATATGTGTGATCATATATAAAAAATAACTATGATGATAAGTTATGATTCTGGAAGTATTGAAAATACATAGCTTAAGATAGTGAGGATGTAAACATGTTAAACTTCTTTAGTAGGGGCACCTGTAACAGGAGGTGGAGGAGGAGCTGTAATATTTAACTTATTCAAATGTTTATAGTTGATATGAGTTTTTAAATTATCTCTCCTATAAAAGTCTTTAAAACATATGCCACAACGATACTGTTTAATGCGATCACACTCATAGCGTACATGGCGGTACAGGTGATTTCGATTCCTGTAGCTACGTGGACACTTGGGGCACGGAAAACGCGGTTCAGCATTGGCGGTAGTACCATCAATATTTTCAGGAGAAGCATTTGGTGTTGATGGCTGTTGAGTTGTTGAAGACTGTCTAGGCGTAGTAGCTAAAGTTGAATGGAATGTTTCCGAAGTACTGGTCCAGTACTGTAGACGTGCTTTAGTTAATGGATCCAACATCATCCTATTATATTTTGTGGATGAAGCTATGACAAAAACAAATAACATATTAGATTACAATAATTAATATAATGAAGCTGTAATTCCACTGTATTGTCCCGAAACCCTTTTGAAATGCAATGTACACCAATAAGCCCCATGGGACTATTCACGTTAAGCAATGTTATAAATTATACATTTTACAAATAAATTTATCAAGTTTTATCAGTAAATACCCTATGAAAATATGAACCACATTAACGTTCCCAAAAATATGCGGAATTATTAGACTTACCACAAAATACAATTATAGCTCTGCCACCAACCAGATCCCATGCATAAATTAGGAACATTTAAAGCAAAACATAGAATAAAATGTTAGTTTAAATTTTAAGAAATTATTAGTGAATTGGAGCATCTGAAAATAATTGTCTTAGATATATCCACTGTACTTAATAATACTTTTATCTGGAACAGAAAAAAATTAAATAAATATTGAATATTACAAATATTATTATAATGTATTGTATCAATACATTATTTATATAATCAAATGTGGTAAAATTTGCAACACTGTTTTATTTTTTAGACACAAACCCATCATATAATGTTCGAAATAAGAAATGTACAATGATATTTGATTATCAATGTAGCAAATTTTAATAAATAAATGGCATATTTAAAGTCACATTATTTTTATTCCTTTATAAAAAGATAATAATAAGTTGAAATATTATTATGTACCTGTTCAGTTTTTATTTTCAATACCAAGTTAAATTAAAAATTAACTATATAATATATATAATATAATAATTATATAATAATTTATTCTATAAATGAATTAATTATGAAAAGTACATATTAATTCAAGAAAATATTATAGAACTATATTATATAAAAAAAAATATGTAGATTCTACAATATTATATATATATGTATATCTAGAATTAAATAACTCAATCCCAAAAATTCTAACTTTCATTCATATTTTGTTTATATTAAAATATAACCAAACTAACTACATTTGTTTAATATTCTAAGTTTTATTTTTTTCTTGCAAATTACAAAATAATATCAATAATTTATAAGTGCAAAGGTATATGTCATACAAATTTGAATGAAACAAGATTGTAAGGGTATTGGTCAATTTTTTTAAATTGTTCAACAGTGCAAAACTTCTGCTGCATAGACTAAATTCATTTTAAACCATAATACATATAGAATATTTTACCTTCAATATTATGCAACTGAAACCTTTTTTCATCTAACAGAACTCAGCATAGTAGTCTTAAAGCACCATAAAATGGTATCATCTAATGCCATCAATAAAGCAAATATAATTTGAAATATTTTCTTAATAATAACTCAAATAGTGTGTTCTTTTCAAAGGCAATAGAATGATTTTAAAAATATAGAAACATAATTTTTAATTAAAAATAGAACAAAATGAACTTCAAGAAATAAGATACATTAAAATTAAACCATATATTACAGAACTATGGAAAAAACAAATATCAAAATATGAAGTATAACTATGTTGAAACTAATTAAGGACCAGTTTAATTACTCATTGTTCAAGTAATTTACTCTATCATACACAAATATACTCTTAATCTTTTTATTTATAATTAAGTAATTGTGTGTTACAATAAATGTAATAAGTATTAATAAAAACTTATATAATTATTAGATAATATTTATATCTTCTAAAATTAAAAATAAATAATACTGATTGTAAACAAAATGCATTTATACACAACTTGACATTTTAATAAATTTGAATAGTAAAAGTCAATTAAAAATCAAACCTAACCCATAATCTAATGTCGTTTCAGTTTTCCAAAATTAAAATACATACAAAAATTATTTATTTAAATAAACAGCCATGTTTGCTAACCAGGTGATTTTGAAGACTACACTTTCTAAATGATTTATAAGGGCAAATATGACAAAAAAATGTAGGTTCTTTGCCACACTCGAGTCTGGTGTGTAGTCGATAACTAGTCTTTGAACCATACATTTTTCCACAAGCACATTGGTATGGCTTTATTGTATCTATAAACCAAAAAAAAAAAATTGTTGTTAATAAAAAATTTAACACAAATTATGAAATGCAGAACTATGCTCTACATCACTTCACATTAATAGTATGGTCATGCTAAATTCATTTTTTTAAAAATGCTTAATATATTTAAAAAACCATTTTTTTTACACCTCATATATTCAAAAGAATGTTTGTCGCTTGTGTTTATATTGTATTTTGTATTATATAAAAATATGTTGTTTAAGTTATTTAAAATTTTAAAAAAATAATAACAATATTCTAAATACATTAAATATTTTAAAAAATCGAGTATAAATAAATTGATCATCAAATATATACGTTTTTAAAATAAAAAAAAAACAAACATATTGTAATACAATATTTCTAGTTAATAAATTAATAATAAACATTTAACAAAACTAATTTAAAATTATGTATAATATAAAATGATGAGATTTCAGAAGATGAGAGTAAACAAGGATAGAAAGAAAATCTTGAAGTGTGGAGGGAGATTTTGGGGAAAATAAACTGAAAATAAGTAGGGCTAAAATTAAAGGTTCATGTATAGAAATGAAGTAACTTGAATTTGCCATGGAATAATGCTTATAAGTCAAATTCAACATTATAACTTAACCTATGAGTGATGTAACTAGTACACTAGCATGTTGAGTAAATTAATGGTAACCGCCAAATGGATAGAATAATAAAAATGTATAAATAAGTAACTATTATGTAACTAAATTAGTTTAAAGGCAATGAAGTCAATAAACAATTATTAAATTATATAATACAAACAATAATTATTTCTATTATATTAATATTTAAATAATCTAATAAAAGCTGTAAATATGAGTAATCAAATTTAACAAATGACATTTGATTTGTAGTTTTATTAGGGTAGTAGTTTTATATAGGGTCATCACAATTTATTTAAATACATTAACAGTAATATAATTTTGGCATCATGCACAAATTCTATCAATATTATTATGGTAAAATTATTATTAACACCAACCTAAATTTAATAATATATTGAGTAAAGTGTTAATTTAAAAAATACTGTCTAATAATTGAAGTTCAAAATGTATACAATTATGTATAATTACTAAAACAAATTGTAATAGAAAATAATTTAACCTAATTGTTTACAATATCAATACATTTATTTTTATGCGGTAATGTTGAAAAGTATAGGACGTATATACATTTGTCAATCGTAGCATATACTTTTTGAAAAAAAAAATGATACTGTTAACTTTATTAGTATAAGATAAAATTCAAAGATATAATGTTTCTTAAACCAAAAATGTTTGAAAATAGCAACCTTTTTTCCTTAAATATCTTCATGTGTAGCAGTGGCATAGTTAACAGAAGGAGGGTTACCCAATTTGAACTATAATTTATAGTATAATTGAAGATTGTATTTACATACAAACTCAAATAATGCAGGTAATAGTAAAACAGTAAAGATATAAAATACATATTTAGGAATATAGTGTAATATATATTTAGGGAATTTATTCAATAACCATTATTTTTATAACAAAATATATTTCAATAGTGCATATATCCAAAAATGCATTTACCATCACACCACTGTTTGTATATATGCACATTGTTTTTAATTTTATTTCAAAAGATATTCTATAAAAATAATTGATTCATTTTACAAACTAAAAATATTAAAAATTGACGTAATATGTATGTGAAAAATTATTATTAACTATTAATAAGACCTATAATCATAAATCACATGGTTAAATGTTTAACACACTTGGGTCCTAATTGTTTAGAAAAATATTATTTGATTATTAAAATACAAGAAAAACTCATTTGTACAATAAACAATCTAGCAATTCAATTTTAAAATTAGGCGAAGTAAATAAAACTTCTTCTAAGTATTATCATTATGAGTTTTGATTCGATTAATATTACACTTAATATCAAACATTTTTTATTTTTAAATAAAACTACCTATTTAGTACAATCATTTAAATTACTAAACATTTATTTTATACTTATTTCCTAATAAATATTTTACTAACAATTTAATATCGAGTATACACATTTAAACAATTAAAATTTAATTTAATAATACTTTTAGTTTAGTTGTTTGAATAATTAGTACAATATTTTATTTTTTAAATAATTTTAACTAATATTATTTTGTGATCCTTATATTTATAATACTAGATTTAAGCATAATATATTCAAAATTTAATGTAAAAATATTTAAATAATTTCTTTACACAATTATACCTATATATAGTATTTAACATAAATATCATTTGTTTAACACCAACTATTCGTTATACACATCATGCTCACTTGGGTTTGTGGTTCAGTATCAAATTACTTAACTTAAATTGTTGAGAATTAAATAAACTCCTAAAATATTTTAAAACTTATAAAAACTGGTTTTAGTTTTCATTTAAAAAAAAATATAAAAGATTATGTTTTTATTTTCCATTTAACACAAATAATATTAGATTTTCTCTTTTCTTATAAGTGTATAAAAATATATTAAAATCAACACTCTTAAATGTTTAATTTAAAAAAACATCAAAATAAATGGCACACATATATAGGTCACAGTGATTATTGGTGCATCTCAAAATGTTTTAATATCTTCGTGTAAGTGTAGTTAACCATCTAATTGTTGAGACATTGAGATCTAATTTAAAAAGTTTTGAAAAATATTTTATCACAAACATTCTACGAAATTTTCAATTTTTATGCTATATTATTCAAGAAAAATGAATGTAGCATCAATTATAAAAACTATCTAAGGAGAAGATAATTTATTATTGTATGTAAACAGTATAACATTTTTACTGATTAGGTTGAAAAATTAATTCTATAAGTTAGCAATTTTTTTACTATATTTTATACTTATTGAGTATAAATAATCAACAGGAACAAATTTTAAAAGACGTCAGTCGGACATGTACTGTCTCTGTCTTACTAATGTGACACATGGCATTTGCGATCAAAATGTCATATTATGCTTAAAAATTTAAATATAAACAATAAAGAACATACAATCTTCTTACCTTTAAGTTTAGTAATAAGTCAATTAGTTTTAATATTAAAACTAACAGCACAAAATGTGTACTATTGAATGTAAATTTGGTATGTCGCGTTTTTGTAAGACGGAGACATTAAATGTAGATGTAATTTCCTCTTAAAAAGTATACATTTTACATTTTTAAACTTTCCATTTATATTCTGAAATATATATTTATTTAATTTTGGGAATTCATGAAAATAAATGTATGTAACTAAATCAGTATAAAAATATAAGAATAATAAAAACGTTATCACTACCTAGAAACTATAGAAATACCAAGTGATCCATTTAAGTGGATACACTCATTATATCGGAAAGTATTAACTTTTTTCGGAATTTATTCACTAGAACATTTAAGAAACAAGCAGTTCTATAATTTATTTTTTGTCACCCTTAGTTTTGGAGTTAAAACCACTACCTACTTTTGATTTTCAAATGGCAACCTATAAATTCATTAATAAATAGATGGATTATTATTAGTTAAAATACATTTTAGTGTTGACATTTTTAATTTATGTCAAGCTATTGACAAGATATTCCACTTTTAAGTTTTGGTTGGAAGAGAATAGTGGTGCACATTAACATGTCACGTGTCATACCACTACGTAAATGATATTCCACTATTCTCCTCCAACCCAATCTTAAGAGGAATATTAGGTTAACAGAAATAAAAAATTTTAACATTAACATTTTTTTAAACTAATACTCTATCTACACATGGAACTTTTAATATAAGTTACCATTTGAAAATCAAAATTTGGTAGTCGTTTCATCCACAAAAATAATGGTGACAAAAAATAACAAAAATACAAAATTTTAGAGCAGTTTGTTTCTTAAATATTCTAGAAAACGAATTCCTGAAAAAGGTAATACTTTTCAAAATAATGAGTGTGCCCGCTTAAATGTATCACCTTGTTTATCAATTAAAATTAATGAATTAAATAGAGTAAAAAATATTTCAAGCAATACTTAAATAAATAATTATAATGTACAATTTACCAAAAAGTAATAACTAAGAACTAAGAAAATATATTATGAGGGCAATAGAAATGTTCACACAATTTTTAAAAGATTTGCTCAAAATTAAATTTTAAAATATTCAATACTAATAATTAGTATTGGAGCAACCAATACCAATTATTGGTACTGGCTACTTATGATATTGCTACCCATGTGATATATAGGATAATTTATTCACTAATATGAACTACATTAGTTATAATATTATCAATGTAATATGTACATGAATAAAATCATATTTAATACATATTAAACTGTTAAAATAAAACTATGTTTCATCTATTTATGAATTGTATTAATACAATATATTAATACAATCAAATAGAGTCATTCACACCGATGTTTACAATATGTGTGTTTCTGTAAAGCTATTTTCTGGTATGCTTTGTATGGACAGTGGTTACATTTGAATTGTGGTTCTTTTCCACATTCTAATCTCATATGCAGACTTAAACTGGTTTTAGACTTGTAACTTTTTCCACAAGGACACACCCATCGATCATCAACCAATTGAACATTATGCATTGATACAGATGGCTTCCTGCCTCTGTGCGCCAAGAAGAAATGTATACCTGGTGATAAATGTTAACTGTGGTTACCTTTGTGTATAAAATAATTAACACTATAATAAGTTGAGTAAAAGCTAAGCAAATAAAAAAGAAGTTGAGTTTTCAGTCCATTACACAGCTGAATACAGTAGAGTTGTTAATAATACATCCTAATTATGTATAATTATTCTGCTCTAGAAATTGCAAAAATTAAACTAATTACTTTGAATCATTAAATTTAAAAACTTAAAATGTATATATTTATGTATATAGACATTTTCATGTCACTCAATACATATTTCAATATTTGTATGTTAAACTAATATAGGTTATATATTAAAAAAGAAAATTACTTTTTTTTTTACGAATCTTTTTTTAATTTATTCCCTTTTCCATAAATCTGTAAAATTTGTTTACAAAACAACTTTGTAAAAAAAAAAAGAACAAACTATTACAGAGGAAAAGTGCATCTGTTGCGTTACAAAAGAAGATAAAAATTGAAAATAAAACATTTAATACAAACATCATACAGAAAAAACGGAATTGTATAAAATAAAAAAAATCGCAACAGATGAGTATACAAAATTTAAAAAAAAAAAATACAAGTATAGTACTATATCAGTTGAAAATAATTGATACAGAAACCATTAAATTATATTACAATAATTTTTTTTTTTTAAATCATATAAGGTGTATATATCATATTTACACTAAGCAAATAAATATGAATATATTATTTAATTTATACTATACATATTTACATTACAAATTAGACAAAATTTCTAAAAAAAAATACATAAATAAATAAAAATGTGATAATTAATAAAATTATAAAAATCTAAAAATTACAACCAATCAAACTTAGAAAGTATGGAATTTAAATAGAAATTTATATGAATTCTTATTAATAATTAAACTTCTAGAAATACAAAATGCAATTCAGTAAGAACCATGAAATGTAGGTTCAAGTTGATACTCAAACTTATTAATATGCTGAATGAACCTTGAATTGTTCATGTATTTATAATGTAAACAATTGCAAGTTGCAACTGAAGGCTCTAACAGAAACTGGGAATAAATATTGGAAATTAGGTAGTAGAAATAGAATCAAATTAGTTATTGTCAGCATCTGAAGTTTATAACAAAAAAAATTCTAATTTCACTAATAACAAAAAAAATTACATAGTTAACTTAACAATAAGTAAAATAATACACAGTCTGGAATTATTTTTTAGTACTTTGGTTAGTTAAAAATAAAAATGAATTCATAAAAAAACATTTTTAAAAATAAAATAGGTTTTAAAAGAATTAACATATACAATGTATAGTTTATAATTAAATTGAAAGCACATTATCAATATTTATACTCTATGTATATTAAGGATACACAATATAGTTGTAATAATCCAAAACACTTAAATTTAATATATATTACATTTTTCAAACATATATATTTATTATCCATAATTCTAATTAATGTTTAAAAATTGCAATATATTTCAAAGTAAAACATCATATTGTATGACAAAATTTGTAATAAATTAATAATTAATATAAGTAATATATTTACATATACATATATTTTTTTTTTATTAGTCAATAAACCAAAACATTTGATGTAAAATTTGATCTAAATGTAAAAAGCCAAATTGGTTTGGATTTTTGCAACCATATTGCATTTAAAAAATTAAATGTATTACTATAATAATTACTAATTTAATTTAAAATGAATGTCAGAAATATTAAAATCTATTAACTTGTATAATTTGCAATTGTTCAGTTTTTATTTTTAGTATCAATAAAACCAAGATAAAGAAAGAATATAAACACAAATAAAATACAAGAATAATTTCTAAAACTACATTGAATTTTAAATTTAAATAAAAATGCACAAATGGTGACTATTAGGCCACATCTAGTTAATACATTTTTTTTTCTAACCTAAATTTTGGCTTTAACATAATTTTGTTGAAAATTTTTTCTTTAAATATTGATTACTGAACTAATATTATTCATTAGGTGGAAAAAATAATACAAATATATCACTCCACACTTTTTATGTAAAGTTGTTAATAAATAATAAACTGTTAGTTATAATTGTGATAATAATATAATAATAATATTATATTAATAATATTATAGTTATAATATTTAATATCTATTTTACATTAAATTTTTTAGAAAATTATATTCTACATCAAAAAATAAAGTTAAAACTATAAAATACAGTTGAACAATTCTGCTAAGTTACCAAATTATAGTCATAAACAAATGTGAAAATTGTCTGTTAAAATTTAGTTTAAAAATAAATCATAATAAAACTAAAAGTTTTTATTTTTAAATATATTTTTTTTTTCCTAAGTCCTTTTGAATTGGCCATCAATATTTAAAATATAACTTATCAACCACTTGTGTAGAATACCCAAATATTAATTAACTAAAACTAAAAATTACATTCGAAATATAATATATTAACAATATAACACTAAAACCATGTCATTCAATAACGTCATTTATTAAAAAAAAAAATTCTAAAAATCTAAAATATTATTAATTTCATTTATTTAAATGTAATTTTAAACAAGTAAATCTGATTTTAATGAAAAATATCTAAATATCTTAATTTAATTACTACAAAAAAAGATTTGAAATTTGAAAAAATATAATTTAATTTAAATACCCTACACAAATTAACCATTACAATATGAATATTAATATATAGTAAATAGTTAAATTCCCTCTCCTAATTTTTCATTTTTTTTTCCAAAAAATTTAAAAAATAATTATTACCCGAGTTTAATTTTGTCGCAATTTAGATGTCTTATTGCTATGCTGAAATATATTAAGGAATACAATGTTGGATTTAAAGAATAGTATACTGGATTAAATTATGTAAAGAATATTAGACATGAGGTAATAATTAAATACATTTAAAAATTAAATAAAATAGTATGCCTATATAATATATGTATATGGATAAATATAGAATATAGAATTGTTATTCAATACAAATTCCATACACAAATATTATAAATATTCATAAATAATACTCACTTCATTTACTGGACTATTTAAGTCTGATTGTATGACCCTGAAAATTGTACAGTTAATAAAGTCAAGTTAAAGGACAAATTTATAATCCTTTAACAAAAATTACCTTAATTCATTAAACAATCCAAATAATTTGAAAAATAAATACATTAAAATAATATAAACAATACTCACTTTATAAAGCTCACCATTTTAAAATACCTAGATAATTTTAATCAATAATATCTTAGTCCTGAAAATGTACAATTAATAGATAATGGGATGTAATAGGACTGTAAAAAATCCTTTAATTACATTACCATAATTATAAATCATAGGTATATTAAATAATAAATCTTATAACCTAATACCTTGGTTACCAATACTTACCCTTGAGAAGTCTTGAATATCCAAAATGCAAAACATTTAAGTTAAAGTAGATGGTTTTTGTTTTAATTTTATTATTATTTTTTAATTTACAACACCAATTAGAAAAAAAACACATTATAAAAATATATACATAACTTTACGGTAATCAAATTTGCGCTGGTATATATATTATTTTGTACTAAGTGCTAATATACACTATGTATATTTATTATCTTAATTTATTGCTCAACAAATTAGAGAATATTATCATTAATGCATACATTTGGATTTATAAAAAATATAAATATTTTTTTAGCTAAAAATCTAATTATTTTTAGAAGTTATGATGGTTTTCAAATATAATTACTTCAGTGACTATTTCATAAATATATTTTTCTGAACCAAAGTTAAAATTGATAAGTAAAATCTAATAACTAAATAACCTAAAATATATATTGCATAAGATATTTGAACTTTTAAAACTAAAACATCAGTCTTATAAACCGTAAAATAGTGACTAAGCAATAAAAGAAAATTCCAAAATTATTATTTTAAAAAAATTATTTACCTACCTACCATTTTAGTACTCAATAGTTTGCAAAAACTAAAAGATATGGTACATTCAACTAATAAAATAAAACCATAACAAAATAAAAATATAAATGATCTAAAATTAAATTAAATTAAGCTGATATCTTTGTTATAGATTTAAATATATTGACATAACAATAGAATGAAACATATAAGCAAGGAAGATTATATATTCCATCCATAATTGTCTTATCAATACATAAAAAAAAAAATGTAAAAATGTATAGGTAATAAGAATTTAAATTAAATACATATTGAATAAAATTATTTTATTTTACTAGCTCTTTTTGTAGGTTATTTAAATTTGAAATTAATTATGGTGATAATTAATTCAATTCTAACTTAGTTGTGAACTATTTCTAAAAAAAAACCTATTTAAATAAATAAAATAAAAAAATAGACTGATGTTTTCTAATCAATATGACATTTTTTTAAGAGATTTCTCATTAAGTATTATACAAATTACTAAAATAAAATTATTTACTTTTTACTCTTATAATATATGCAACATATAAAAATTTCAAACTCAATGAAGTAATCATTAAAAAATTAATTAAATATTAATTAATTATATTTACACCTTTTGAATATAAAACTCTAAATTCGAAAAAAAAAGTCTTGTTCCAAATTTAATATCCAAATGTACAAATTAATATTTTTTATCTCCTCCACATACCTTTATCTTGATTTTCTTGATATGATGAACGAAGCCTGAAAGATTTAAAAATAAAACAATAAAACCTAATTCTTATATAAAAATGACAAAACACTGAAAAAACTATGTTTCTCATTTTAAATACCGAGTAAATTTAATTTTCTTCTTCTCTCCTTGGGGTCTTAAATCTTCACCTGACTTAATTTCTCACATTACCTCTATCTAACTATCTCCTTCTAACAAATGCATTCCAAAATTTTAAAATTAAATTAAATTAACTTGTCATATTACATTTTTCTTAAATGAGATACAGAAAGTGTAACTTATATGTAGCTTATTTGCTCAAATACTTCATCTCAAATACTCTTATTATACTACTAGGTAATAATTGTATACTATTTGTTTAAAAAAAAACTGTTTAAAAGATACACATTAATTACATGGTCATTTATTTGCAAATGTTTTTATAACATTTATATCAAAAGCTATTGAGTACAGTACAGTATATGTAATTCCCAAATTATAAAAATTACTTGAACTAAAATTGGTTGTTTAACAACGATGCACATTTCAGTTCACACGGTTGTCTACTGCAAGAAAAAATGACTAATAATACATTTTCAAATGATATTAGTTTTATAAAAATGATAATTCCAGAGATAATTTATGTAAATGATACTTGATAAAAATTAATCTAATTTAAAAAAACTTTAAAAAATATCCAACAATTTGTATTTTCTATTTCAAACCAAATATCTAATCAAATTTTGAATTTAATGAAATGTTGGTCTTAAAAATATTGCCCAAATATTGCTTATTAAATTCACTTATTCACTTATTTAGTCAACGATTAATCAAACTAACAAACTATCTATTTTTACAGAAAGACCAATATTTTAACACTTAATATTAACTGTGATATATTTATTTCAATTACTAACAATTTAATAATTTCAAGTTCTAGTAAGTATAAAGTTCAAAGTTAAATTATAAGCAAACAAAAACTTACCAATACCATTTTCTTCATAGTTTTCAAGGAGATAAAAAATTAAACATTCTCTAATCTTTATCTTAAAATTAAATAGGTATGTAACCTATGTAACTATGTGTTAGTAACTAATATTATAAAATACAAAAAGAAAGTAGGTAGTTTGAACATCATTTTATAGTATTTACATACTATTCTATTTAAACCAATAAAACTTTTAATAGTAATATTTTAAAATTAACTAATGTTATTCCAACTAGTAAATATATTTAACTGAACAATTAACTAAAATTATAAACAATATAAAATGATACTCAATTTCAACAGCCAGGATTTATATTTCACTGAGCGCGATAACTGAAAAATGACTTCCAAATAGAGGTATTTTAGTAGTATTTTGGGTGGATCGAATCACTGGCTGTCTGTTTTAAAGCTAATTAATAACTATCCACTTACCTCATCTGTGACGAAGTTTGGACTTAATACAGACCAGATGCCAAATCTGAAACAAAATATATATAATTGTATTAACAACAATTTAATATAGTATCAAATAATAACTATAAATACATTTATAATTGCACCTAGTAGATACCTACTAGGTATCTACTAAGAATGGCTTAACAAGAAATATGTTTTACTTTGTATTTTATATATTTATTTACACTCCAGCCAAAGTGAGAAACAAGGTGAGAAATATATTGCTTTTTTTATGATGTATACAGAATTTTAATTTTTTTGTGTCAGTGAACAACTTTTCAACCAAAAATCTTAGCTCTAAAAAAAAAATGACAAATGAACTGTTTACAGGATTTTAGATCTAGTGGGTACACCTCATAATTCATTTTTTGAATTTCAGAGTGGTATTCCAAATAGTTGATAAAGACCGAAATAACTTGGAAAAACCAGGAAAGTTTGAGGCATTAAAATTTGTATTATTTTCAATTGTGTGTCTTATAATATTAGAAATCAAGAAATTAACACAAATTATTTATAAATCAATACACAAACTGTGTATAAGTAAATGTGTATTTTATATATATATATATCCTTCTAAATTCTAAGCAGAGCAAGTACCTAATGAATATTGCCGGGTTAGTGATCATAATTTGATGTAATATACTCAATAAAACTTTCCTAATTGTCAGGTTTCGTAGCCTAGACAAGCAGTGAACATGTACACTAAAATCACAAATTTATTTTGGTGATTGAAGAATTGTCCTGATTAAGCGTTTTTCCTAACTGATGACTCTATTAAGCGGAGTCTAATGTACTTCAATATTATTATTTATGTTCTATAGATTTTGTCCAAACTCCAGTAATGTATCAAAATAGTGTAAGAAATGAAATATATATATATATCAGATAACCAGACAATAAAATGTTCACCATATATTCACATGTATTCACATTTACTATTTTGTAACTATTTTACTATGACCTAGCGTTATCAATAATTTTTGCTCACAGTCACTAGAATACATCACCAATGTGGTCACAAGCAAAAACACTATCAGTAGCTAGTGAAAAATTCTATCATATTTAAAATCATAATTTAACTATATAAAATAAATTGGTCTCGTACTAATTCAATATGCTATTTACTGCATATTTAGAATGCAGTTTAATATTCTGTCAATAAAAATAATGTTATCTACAAACACCTACCAAGCATTTACCTATTAGGTCAAAACTATATAATGATATATCTCCATCTGTCTCTAACTATTCCTAAAATTATTTCTATTTCAATTAACCAAATGAATCAGATATATATTTATTTATTACATGAATATACATGGAATTGCTCATAATAAAGTATGGTACCTAAATTATATGGTAGGTATATCTTACATAAACTTTATGGTATTAAAATCAAGCAAGAAGTATCTTTAAGAAGGGTGGTAGAATTCTTGGTGGCACTCTGTTTAATTGAGAACAGGAGATTCATTATAATCATTTATTATGGGTGTAAAAATATATATATTATGTAAACTAAAAAACTATAAATAAAAAGAGAGCTGATACTGGGGACGGGTGCAACCACTATTGTAGGTGGGAAGTTAGGAAGGAAGAATATATAAGGTTATTTCATTTATATTTTTTAAGCAACGATAAATCATTGCTTGACGAAAGACGATTCCGAGCGCAGTTTGGTAATACATAATTTGAAGTGATTTTTTTTTTACGTTTTTCGTTTTAATTTGGTTTCAAATGATTATTAAAAGAAAAAGTTTTCCGACTATTTTATCATGTCTAGGTAAGTCCAATATAAGTATTATTATCAAGTTTCAAGTCTCTACATGTATTTATAACCAGAATACAGCAAAAAAAAAAAACCCAAAAATTAAAATTCCTTAAAAGCTCAAAAGTGACTCAAAAGTTTAGGCGATGATACCATAAGGATGTAAATCAATAAGAAAACAAAAAGGTATCTTGAGATTTTTCGATTTTTTAATCATTTTTTCTGGTAGAAAACGCCGTCCATGTTTTTATAAAATAATGAAATGGTGAAATTTTACGTTTTCCTACGTTTTTTCCCACTCAAGTGCTTTTATTTAAAAATGGCGTCGAAAATCAAAAAATAACCACATTATAGTTCAATCTAGATAACTTGAGCTTTCAGAAAAGTTGCAACACGTAAATATCGGAACAAGTTTACTAAGAAAAAATGTGTCCACAGACTAGAACAAAGAACAAAGAAAAAAAAAATCAACAGCATTGTAAAACCAATAGCTCCCTCGCTACGCTGGGAATCTAAAAAAAAAAATGTATAAAATAGAAATATACCAATTTGTAATTGTAAAACAATCTAAATTTGTAAATTTGCATAATATTTGGAAAAGTATCTACATCAAGTTTTAACTTAAAAAAAACATATTTAACAAGCTAATACCAGTAAATTTGCTCTGCAAAACAGTTTGCCACATTATTTCTAATAAGGTACGCAATCTAAATTATTAACAAAAGGAGAGCAAGGGTCTTTTCACATAATATGGTTTTGACTATAATGTTTTTATAAAACCCCTGATCAGTTGACTAGTGTTGCTTCTACTTTTTTACTATTTTATTATTATATTAACAAGACGTTGATGTGTTGATATAATTAACTATAGTTATAACCATCACCAAACAATTTGACAGCATAATCTTCATGTTTGGGTGCATTTATCAATGATAGGAGAGAGGAAATATTTAATGCATTATTTGAAGATTCCAAGAATACCCACTATGAATTCCCATATGTCAACTACATGATGAATTACATGGAAAACTTACCATTTAGGGCCAAAATACCAAATTTCGAAATTATAAGTATACAATCAATTGAAATGCTATCCATGCAATTAAGGTAAATAAATATATTTTTAGCTACATACAATATATATGTATATACTATATGTAGCTAAAAATATACATACACACACTAGCATTAAATCGTCGTACGATTACTGTTGACCATAGTAGCTGTAAACGAATACTATACAGACAGCATTTTTCCATAGGTAACCATGTAATATTTTTCAACTCAAAAATAATTTCATCGTACAGTCAAAACCATAGTGTGAAAAGAACCTTACTGTCTTATCATGAAGGTTAAAAAAAAAATATTGTACTAAGAACCAACAGGAGAACTAACTTATATTAATA
The DNA here is from genome assembly GCA_902439185.1 of Cinara cedri. Lineage (NCBI taxonomy): Eukaryota > Metazoa > Arthropoda > Insecta > Hemiptera > Aphididae > Cinara > Cinara cedri. Next base: position 848,915 of record CABPRJ010000483.1, read on the forward strand.
ATTTACTTTGAAAATGTATTGTTTTAATTTAATTCAAAACCAATAATTACTTAATTCAATTAAGTATTTGTAAGTACCCAATGGAACTATAGAATATGTGTCATTTAAAATGTTCAAAAACCTGTACAAAATATTTACTTAGAATAGATATTGCCAGAAGTTAAAGTAAAAAAACTTCTAAGGGGCCAAAACTTTTAGCATTAATAATTAAAGGAATTCTGTTCTCTTTTCACAGATTATTACATAAAAGTCAAGATTTAAACTCAATTGGATCACTAACAAATGTACAACACTACTAAGATTTACCTGGGATTTACCCAATCCAAATAGAGTCTGCAATCTTTACAAAAATATAATCCAGGGTATAATCCTTTCCAGTAGCATACACAAAAATTAAGTTGAATAGTGTTCTGTAAATTTAGAACCTCTAAAATAATAGATTTAATAGTTTAAGTACACATGTAAAATAATTACTAAAATACGACAAATATTTATTTTATTTTTTATAGTTTTTAAAATAACTTCAAAAAAAAATATCTTCAGTTTGTATACACCTACACAATATTTTCAGACATTTTGGAAAGGATTGCAAACTTAAGAAAACGTAAGCTATATTTTTAATATTGTTATCACATAAAGTAGATCATATACTATTTTAATCAGAATTTTAATAGTGACTCACAACAGAATTCAAACATTGGTCTAATCAAAAATATTATTGCAGAACTTACTTCAGAATAGTTAAAGCTGGTTAATTATTAACAACAATTAAAATGTGCACTGAAGCAAATAGCAAAAAATATTTTATTGATGTCTAAACAATCAAATTCAGAAATATGTTTCAAAACTATATAAGTAAGTCAACATACCAAACTTAAACAAATTGCATGAGTTATTTTGACTAGATTTAATTTTTTAAAGTGATGATTATGGTGTTCAATTTTAAAATAATAATACACCACAAGGTACATCAACATCCTTCATCAAGGTGAATGAAGTAACAAATAATAAACATTATTTTTAAATAAGTATAATTTTATTTTCAAATATACCTATTAGGTACTTAGAAATAAAACGTATACTAGAGTTGGCTAAACTAATGATAAGACAATGTTTATATAAACAAATAGACACACACACATACCAATTTAATAAATACTCTTTAAATTTGATTGATTCATAAAATATTTTATAATCAAAAAAGTAAAAATTATTTAATAAATTATTCATCAAATTAGACAAAAAAAAAAAATTTATAATGGCACTGTATAACAAAAAGTCTTAAAGAAATTGAGTAGGAATGCATTTAAAATAATTATGGAATGAATTTAAATAGAAATAGTAAAGAATACAATTTCTAAGCACCAAAGAAAAAAGTTATGAAAATAGATTCAAAACATTTTATTTATGCAATTGGAAATATCTGAGGAAATATCTAAAACTAAACAAATGAGGAACATTATGATTGATAAGAAACAATTCTTGAAAAAATATTAATTACTACATTAATTACATTAAAAAGTAGTATTAAGCTCTATAGAAAATCAATTCAAATAAAGTTTATGAAATATTAAAAATGTATAAGAAATGTTGATACAAAATTTCAGAAAAATATAGTTTGTGAATTGATAAGGGTCATAAAAAGTACTTGGTAGCAAAAAGAACGATTTTCGTAGATAACAAAGATTTAAAAGCATTTTCAGTAATATAAATTAATTTAAACACAAACGAGTATTAGAAAGAATAATAGAACGTCTCAAGTTGTAAACTGTCAGTCAATCCGAATACAAACCAACAAAAAAAAGTCTCAAATATTTGTGTATGTGTCTACTAGATACCTATGCCCATTAAAATAAAACACAACTCTCAGAGACGCACAGAATTGGCAATCAGTTGGAAGAGAAGGTTAATTATAATCGGCAGTCTAGTGCAAAGGTTTCCAATTTGACTACTGACCTTCTTCACAGGATCCTGAAGATTTGAAACGACACCCTATTGACGTGAGTCCAATTCGATCGTATCATCGGCACTTTTCGGTTTCTCACTGTCGTAATGTACACACACCAAAGAAGACAGCAAATTGGACACAAATCTTTAGCACTAAACAAAATAAGATATTCGAGCGGCCCCCGATGGTCGATAAACTAATTGTCACTCGCTCGCTCGCTCGTACGAAAGTAACAATTGAAAACATCGTCGCGAACGGCAAACGAGACGGTCGCGTGCACTCCCGACGGCCAGAGAAATAAACGGAAAATCACGGAAAACAGTTCACAGCACAGATTAGTATCGGAAAAAGGAAAACGAAACGGATTCAACGGGACACGGACGACCCGTCGACGCAAAACGAAACACGACTTACCGCCACCGCATTCGTAGAAGTGTTGGGGGGGCCGGTACCGTGGTGAAGGGTCACGCGCGGGGTCGTATCACAAAAACGGCCGTGGAAGAGAGAAACAAATTTTAAAAATCGGTGATCGTTCGGTCCAAGAGTTGTTACTTATTTGTGCCACCACCGTACGTGTATTGGGATTCACGTTTGATAGAGTGGGGAGAGGAAAATTTAATATTGTATTCTATATCAATGGTAATAGGCAGTAAGTAGTGGTAGTCAGCAATGGCCACCAAAATTTACTCTTAACGACATCTAATAGTAAATGTTATATTTTGTAATAGGCACTATAATAAATAATAGTATTGATTTTTTCCAGAAATTATTTTAAAAATATCACTTGTGTTACACAAATAATTTTTCTATTCGATATAATATTGCCATTTCACTTCTACTCTCTATGGTCTGTATAATGACGACTACCGTACCCAAACCTATTCAGTAGCGGATAGATTATCATTATCATTATCGTTTCGTTCAACGTTCACTATCAATGTTTAGACCGCGGCGCTGTCCATCAACAATTTCAACAGTGTGACCAACACATTGTCTTTTAAAACGGAGGTCAAGGTCTTGACAATATCCTTAACTTTACTATTACTATTCCCTACCTGGGTACCACGAATTATGATACTATCAAATAATGCAAGTATTATAATTTCAAAGTGAATAGAACTTGATACTGTATGAACTATTAAATTATGAATGTTCTAAAATACTATGTCTATAAATCAGATATTTTAGATTCGTTGCGTAATGAAGAATGTTTCGGTTTTCCAATTATGTTTTATTTTTTATTTGTTAATAACTTTTCTACCAGAAATCTTCCTCTAATTTATCAAGTGTAGCACTTTTTTTGAAAAGAAATTTTATCTAATTGGTACCTACTTAGAACGGGTAATTTCTTGATTAGCGATTTTCATAATTTGGGAAAAACATGTGCGTTCATGTATAAAAGAAATTTCTCTCCGAATCGTTTTTCGTCTGCAGTAGTTTATCGTCGCGTACAGATATAAATTAAATTCCCCTTTATATTTACCCCTTCCCAAATTTTCACCTATAACAGTGGCCCACTCTTCACGCGAAGTATGTCTGTCTTTTCAATTCGTGATACCACTGCTGCCTTGTTAGAAAATTATATTTATTGGTCTATCGTTATTTTCGATATTTTCTAATTTTCATTCATAAGAAATATCCACTGTAAATACCACAATTTTATTCCGTGGACGCGATCGCGCTTCTCGGTTCTCTATATGCTTTTAGTTTAATTTCATCATAAATATGTAGCTAAAAGTAAATAAATAGGTACCTTACAATATCGCCCTGGCCATGGCCGCGGAACTCCCAATCCATTGTCATTTAATTACCTATACTGCGCAGATTAAATACACTGTTTGGACTTTATAGTTAACTATTTCAGTATTCCATAATCAAATATAATTTATTTTTTATAATTATTTATTACCTGGTGAGCGAATGAATTTATACACAAAATGCTGAAAAAACGATTTTATGTATACGGTATTTATCTAAGCATATAACTACCGCGTCAGTTGTTTTTTTTTTAAATACTATCGACCGATGATGATACTAATTTCCGATTATATATCGAACTGATTTTCACGGCTTTCAAATTTTTAAACTATGGAACTATAAACCAAAAAATGCTCCTGGTTTCTTTGGTGTGCATGGCTGACAATAATTCCTTGTATACATTTTAAAAATCGCTATTCCGTTATCTTGTCCTGGATTCGCCACGACTGCAACACCAGTCCACCGTTATAAGTAATCAAAATTTCATTAAAATGTAAATTAGGTAGGTAGTTATACAAATTTCTTTTTTTATTCCTATACCTACCGAAATGCATTTAATTATACAATATCAGATAAAATTTATTATGTGCCTACCAAGCAAACTTATATACATAGATGTATGTATGTGTGTATGTATGTATATAATGTATATATATATGTATAATGTACAGCAATTTTATATTATTATTTTAATATTATATTAGAAATTAGATTTAAATTAATAATACCTATTATATTATAATATAATTATCACTAATTTTATATGCTTGTATTTTAATAAAATAATAAATAATATGTACTCTCTTCATAATCTGGGTGTTTTTTGAGTTTTATACTATTTAAAAAATAATATAATTACTATTATCTTACATAACTAAACTCTAAACTAACTCTCCTGTTGTTGCTCGTGCCAATTTGTATTATTATTATTTTAACCATATTTGTTTTTTGTTTTGGCCGTGTTAGAATTGAATGAAAACAAATAGGTGGAAAGTGGGTAGTCCATCTTTGATGTAATAAATGTGTTCTATTGTGAAATTTGAATAGTGTAAATAATAGTAATAATAATAATTATTATAGTTTTCTTTTCCGTGGCAACCAAAAACCTTATATAAATAAAACAAATTCGGGTTATTTACTCCATTTATAACTCAAGAACGGCTGGACCGATTTTAATGATTACATGATATATTCCGACTAATTTCTAATAATAATTAATCACCATTTTTTTTCACCGGGGTAACACAAATCAACAAAAAAAATTGTATTTATTAACTATTTGGTATTTCTCGTGTATATATATATATATATATATATATAAGCGAAAATACTAAAATCTCGATTAAAAAATAGTGGGTGAGGATAGGAGACTGAAAAATATTTTCAGACCTACCAAATATACACGAAAAATTTCATGAAAATCGGTCATGCCGTTTCGGAAGAGTACGACCATAAACACGTGACACGAGAATTTTATATGTAAGATATTATATTGTATTACTTCTGAAAACTTTATTGTGGAGAATATAGGACTACTAGATTTCATTATAATCCTTTAACTAAAATCGAACCTACATATGTAACTAATTATTTTATTAATATTATCAACAATACCTATTTGCTTTATAAATTTCAAAATTGCATAAAATATTTTAAATACCTATCTTATTCCTGAAAGTATTCATTGAAAACTGTAATGTAATAAGACCGTAAATAATCTTTTATTTACAATACCATAATACTTGATAAATTGTACATGGGCTTAAGGTACATTACATAAATTAAAAAGTATACAAGATATACCTATGTACCTATCTGAGATACTGCCCAAGCATGACTATACATAATACGCTAGTTTGAGCATAATTTTATGAGATTTACGCATTACCTAAATATTTAATTCAAACAAATTTAGTATAAAATAATTTTTAACAAAATAAAGAAAAATCTCTAAAACCGTATGAACAACTGAGCACATTCACACGCTCGCAAGCCGATTTCTTTTGAGCACAGGCCGGAGACCGACAGTTGGCTGCTCATCTATAAGAGATCGTGAGCATAAGAGCCCGTGTGGTCGGCCAGAATGTGCTCAGATGTGGACGCGTCTAAATGATTAAAATAATTATTTTAGCATTTCCTTTAAAATCCATAGAAGTCTGTGGCAAATCATTAATTGAACCAGTGACGTAAAGTGAATGGTGTAAATGTAGCACATGGCCCAGTAGAAAATCACAGAAAATTGTATAACTATAATTTCTATTTTGTTTATCAAACAAGCTTATTGTACAAAATTGTAATTATTTATCGTGCAAGTGTCTTTTTTTTTCAAGGTATTATTTACTTCTCAATCCGATAAAATATCCGGATGGTCGGGTCGAGATATGCATTCCACAGATTTAAATAATTTGGGGATATCCCGAGTGCGTCCCGTTTTTAATTTTTACCTTCGTCATAGCCCGAGTGCGTCCGCAGTCGTATTGATGCACGATGCACCTATCGGTAGGTACCTATTTATAACTATTTAAAAACTGATAAACTTAATAAATGATAAACTGATCAGTAGGGAAACATTTTATTTCGTCTTCGATAATAAAATTAAGCAAGACTATGAAGTACGGCTAGTACTTAGTCGTATAGTAATTATAAGCTACTGAACGAGTATAGTGATGCTGCGTGCCGCAATAATTTTCCCATAACCTAATACCGAAGTAGTGCCGTAATTTTCAAAATTTCCATAAAAATGAAAATATTAGAATGTTCTCATGTGCTAAATAATTTAAATACTATAAGTACTCTAAATCTGTATCTATTTTATAACACTCAACCAACCATAATGAGTGAAACCCCAGATAATAAAATAACCAAATATTTTTGGAGTGTAAATCAGTTCATCTTCTCGTGGTGTACTGTGATAACACTGAATTAAATGGGGTCCATTTGAGCTACGTTTAAAATACATTTTTTCTCGAGACGCACTCCGGTGATACATAATTCCAAACGCACTGAAAACATTGAAAACGTGTCATTTCGGGACGCACGTAATTCCGGATAATATATTTAAGTACATGTTTTGTACATATCTGGACTCTGATCAACTAATCTTAATAAGTATTTGTAATTTTATATTGTTATATCAATGTTGAACCGCCAAAATAGTGTATTACCAGCTATCAGCTGGTTCCGGGACTTTTAGTATTTGCTATTTTTTTTTGGTTTAACATAAAATCTAGCAAAGTGCTATATAGAAACTCATTTCATGTTACAATGATCTCAAAGATGAAAATTGAAAGTGCTTTTTTTAGCTTATTTCGATTGTTTTTAGACCAATTACTTTTTTCTAGTTTTCTGATTATTTTTGATTTTTCGCATATCTTTTCTTAATTATGACACGTAGGTATGACAGACAGAAACCTAAACATTTTAGTTCATTTTTGTTTTAGATTCTCAGTGAAGCGAGGGATATTCTGATATTCTCATAAATAATCAAGATAATGAGGAAAAATTAGTTCTATAAAATTAAAATAAAATTGTCCTTGGCAACCATTTTTATTATTTTTATAATTATTAAATTTTTATTATTTTAATCTTTTAATATTTTTTTAAACAATCGTTATTATTTTGAAAACGCATATTGTTAAAAAAAAGCAATAATATTGACCAAGCTCTGAAATTAATTTTTCAAAAAAATCTATAAGTTGTAAGAGTATTGGTGGGTAAAAAGTTACAAATTAGAATATTTCTTTGCACCACCAGAAATTGAGACTAATTTAAGCCACTGAATTGAACGTTTGAATTTTTTAATACGTAGTATACAGACGAAGAGATTACAGTATCTACCTATTGAGTATATAGATACATTGTAAAAGACAGATTATTCAAATTGTTAAGTATATAAGATGTGCAGGAGTAGGAAATTAATTTGTTAATTAAGTTGAGTTATAATAATTAATACAATAGTTTATTTTGCATACTAATAATTATTAGCAATTTTAGGCGTGTTCACGGATTGTGCCTGTCATGCACAAGTACGACCTGCAAAATTTGATTTAACTTACATTATAAATTGTGGTGCACAATATAAACTTTTTTTTCTCAGTTTCTGATTTCATATTACATTTTTTCGATTTTCATAATCTGGACTTTTATCTATAATAATTGATAATACTATCACATATTACATAAGTTTTATACATAGACATATAATAGAATAGACTACCAAAATAGAAGAGTCTAATTGTTAGTGTAGTTCTGTACATTAGTTCTTCACGATCTAATGACAAATGACAGATTCTCCACCATTGATGATAGAATATTATTACTAAATGATAACGTTTGTATCATTTGATAAATAATGAAACATGTGCGGACGATTCACGTTTATTAATTTATTGTGCAATGAGTATTTATAATTGTCTTTTACTATTTAATTCAATGTTTTTGATATAAATACAAAACATCCCCCTCAGTCCCTCCCCTGGACACGCCACTGTTATGCACGACCTGCGAATGAGATCTAGACACGCCTATGTTAGCAGAACTATGTGTGTAGTAATATAAATACTTATATACTTAGTAGATAACCAGTGCCGAACAAAAAATGTCAACTGGGGTAAATACCCCAATTGTTTTATGGGTGGATCGTGGGTGGGTGAATGAATATACCTAGTGTGTAATTGTTAAGATCTTGGATGATTAACCAAAGATTATGTCACTATATCAGACATAAAGGTTTTAATTTTTTGTTAACCAAAGAGGTGGTATTCAAGAATAAAAATTGTTCGCCCCCCCCCCCTATATAATTGACTCGAAGACGCCTCTGAGCAATATTATTAGCTGAGTTCCACTCAGTATCGTTTTTTGACGGCAATGCTTAAATTTATTTAGGTACAAATGTTCATTAAATTGCCCTCAATATGCTACATTCCAATATGCAACTTCTTATCTATAACAATAGTCCACCCATCGTGCCAAGTATGTCCGTATTTTCTTACTAATCATTAATATTAAATTAAAATTATTTCGCCCCCCTCCCCCACAGTCGAAATCTGGAGATGTCCCTGATCACTGTCAGCTGAACTCCGATTAAAATCGTTTTTTCGTAAACAATGGTTTATCGTTGCTTACAGGTATACATTAAATTATCTATAACAGTAGCTGTTTCTCTTTTCATCCTAGGACCTCTTTTTACCTACATTACCTATTTATACCACTACCTATTTATAATCACTGAATATAATTATTATTTTTAAATTATAACCACTGTATACATTATTAGATTTTAGATGACATTACAATAAAAAATACATCAATTTTTATTTTATAATACTATCGCTAGTCGTTACTAATCCGTCCAATATCAATATCTAATCAATTTTTCAGTACGATAAAGTCTTTATCATATAAAGGAATAAAGATATTATATCGCACTTTATATTTCAGTATTTCACCGCAACTTGGAAACAGTAAGCATAATAACACGACTATACTATGTGTAATTTCTAAAGTATACCTACACATTCGACATACCGCAGTCGCAATGTTACCGGTAAACCGCATGTCCGCACACGACAAGATAGGTAGCTTACCCTTACGTTACAAACTGTTTTTCTTTGTAATATTATGATAAATTAATTAATATATTCTTCCGAATAAAAGCTGTGATTATAATTTATTAACACTCTGAACTTCTATACAGATTTCTAAAAGGTAGTTTGATTGTATTAGTTTACAGTGTTTATTTTTTTTTTATTTGTTCATAACTTATCTATACTAGACATTTTACTCCGATTTCTAAGTGTAGCACTTTTTCTGAAAGAAAATTGGACTGGTAAGTACTTTAGGAAGGAGAGTTTTTGATTTTCCCAGGAGTTTAATTTATAATCTATAATGCCTATATGGAAAAATAATATATATATATATATATATATATATATATATTTTATTATATGTATACATGGAAAAAATGTATATATTATTCGTTTGATCGTGTAATAGAGGTATAATCATAATGTATTATTAAGTACAGGTTTGTATACATGGTATCTGCAAATAAGTAGATTATTTCCAAAAATAAAATTAATACAGATAATAATATGAACTGTATAGTAAACAAAATGATAGGTAGGTACCTATAATATTGTAATAAGAGAATTGGAATGTTATTTAAAAAATTGTACATAGGTACCGATAGTATAGAATAAGTACCCGACTATAATATATGTATATATATATATATAAAGAACTTATTATTATTTATGCGTACCTACTTTTTATTATTTTCATTTTTTTTAACGTATGTTTTGCTTTACACATTTGAAAATATTTCACCGATTTAAAAAATAATTAAAAGCTTAAAACAAATTTTATATTATGCTTGTTAATGCTTATTGACCAATAGTAATAAGTAAGTATAAATTGTTCGGTCGGATAAAAGCATGTGTCACATATTATTATAGTAAAACTAACGCATTCCTCTCATAGCTTCACTCAGAATCTGATTAAGAATAAGAAAACAAAAAGTCAATATTTAGTAAAAATTTGTTAGATTCTGAGTGGAGCGAAGAAGCTTATAGTTTTACAAGATGTTCATTTTTTTTTTTATCTGTGAACAACTTTTCTATCATAATACTTGCTTAGATTTTTAAGTGTAGCACCTTTTCTAAAAATAAATCGGTGTGGGGAGGTATTTTAAACAAAACATTTTTCGACTTTCTCAAGAGTTTTCTCATTCGATGTGAAAAACCGAAAAAACTGAGGAAAAACGAGAAAAATCGATATAACATTTAAACAAATATTATTAAAGAAAATATATAAAGCCTATTTAAGTATTTTTTTTACTATAAAATGACATATATTGTTAACAAAGCATCATTATAAACTGTACTCTGCTCAGAATCTTTTTTTTTTTGTAAGCAATGGTTTATCGTTGCTTACAGGTATACATTAAATTATTTATAACTGTGGCTAAACCCGTCTCCATTATACTAGGACGTCTTTTTTTCTATACTAACTGGAAATTAATATAATATATAGGTCATCTTTTGACCTTTTTTCCTTGATCCTCTCAAAACTCGGGTAGATATATATAATATTATATTATATACCTATACTTAGTGCACTTATTGAATATAATTTGCAATTTTAAAATATAAATGCAGTAGGTACCTTATAAAATGTTAAAATTAAATGTGTTGATGTACACTATACGGAAGTGTGAAATTTCAATTTTCAAGTGTATAGTAAATAATCACACGCGGTTGCACTACCAATAATTGCACATTTAACCTATTTTTTGTATTTAATTTTTTTTTCATATTACGAAGTAAACTTTCTGTACACACTACGCTGCAGCAATGCGTACACACACATATTACACACGTCTTACTTTTACAACAATAATATTATTATATTTATATATCACAGTCACTACACACATACCTGCAGCGTACATACCTACCTCGTATCGTTTTGTGAATGAAACCGCATAAGTAATGCGAAATACGAGTACGGACTAATGATAAAGACCGGTTTTGTTTAATTCTTCGGTAAATTGGCCGAAGTACGAGTATAATTTCCCACGAAATGTAATATTTTAGGTGCCTACCCAGTATTACTAATTTATTGAAATATATAGAACATACTAATAATAATTATTTACTGCAAACTATGTACCTAATAGTATAATATTAGTATGCAAATAATATAGATACCTACTAAGGTCTGAAATACAAATAGGTACCTTCCAGCCTTCTACCCACACAATTTATTCTTCAGTATAACTTGATGTATGCCATATATGTATTTTCAAAATCGTCCTCCTCCCCCCCCCGTTATTTTATCTTGGATCCTCCGCCCCTGAAATACCTACTTGTACGAGACAAGATCCAATCCAATAATAATCGTAATATCTATTATTTATTAACAAAATCCTTCTATCTATTTGAATTATTAATAGATAGGTACTGCTTCAGGTTACAATACGGACAGACTCGCAGAAGAATGTATTTTGTATTATGATTTTATCACCAAAATCATATATAAGGTCCTTTGCCCTAAAAAATTGTTGGACATTTGACAGTATTTTTTGCTTAATATACTTACCAAGACACAACAAACCTTCAACTATATAATCAACTATATTTTCAACTATATAATAATATTAACGAATTATTTCATAGGAAATGTATGTCTTATTATGTCCATGGGAATATAAGAAATATAGTACTATAATAAACAAATAAAAATGCAACTTTTTTTTAAAATAAATAATATAAAATACATAAATATTTGGTATTTGCGTAATGTTATTGAGATTGGAGGTGTCTGCAGCTGTGATTCACGTCGTAAGTTCACTTAAACCACATGTAGTTAGTAAAAAATAAAAACTATACATACCGACATATAAAAACAAATTACAACGTGGAAAACAGAAATCTAAGTAGAAAAATACCGTGTTAGATATTATTTTGATAATATTATAATGTTGTTTATCTTTGTTTTTTTATTTTACATTTATGATTTAATAACATAGGTACTTACATGGGTATATCTACTTAAAATTTGATACCTAAAATTATAATATTATTACAAATGATTACTGTATAAATTGTTTTACATAATAATATGTAAGGAACGATAACAGAATAAAATACAAATTACAATGCGGAACTCGCCAAAAACGTGATATTGTCTTACCCATATTCTTTACAATATATTATAATACAATTTTAAAAATCTGAGAGCTGTATATTATTATTTACTTACCTACTTATTTAATATTACTAGTTTTAGTATAGAAATTATTATTAAAGCACGAAAATTTATTCTGCAGACATCAGAGTACCTACTACTTGGTACTTACCTTAGTATTAAATTAAATTCTAATATAACATCATCAGGTAAATTATCAGGTACCTACCTACTTAAAGATAATGTAGGCACCGACTTACCTGTATCTCATATCTTTATATCTTATTATGTTTTATAATTGCACATTCAATAAATATTACATAATTTGTTTTATTTTAGACCATATACCTGACTATAGACCAATGGCCGTAGACTATTAATGTTATAGTAAAATAACACCATTGCAGCGGTATTATTCCGTAAAATGGTTATTTAGATTTTGACTGAAAAATAGAATTGACTTTCAAGTAGAAAAAAATCTACATCAAAAAGAAACGGTAGGTAGATAAGTGGTTCATTCCGCTTTATACAAATTACCAGTGGCGCCAAAACTAAATTTTTTAGTGTAACACACCAACTGTACCATATAATAATAATGACCAAATAATTATCAGGTCTATGAACTCAACAAATAATAAGAAAACGGACCTAAAATTTAATAAAAGTTTATAATATACCATTTGCATTGACTTGGTATAAATATTATGATACAGGATAATAAATAAAAATCAATACCAAATTACCCAGTGCAGACGGTATTCTTACACAAAACACATTGTGGTCTCTGGATATTATTATGTCATATCAAAAAGAAAAAGTACTTAGATAGTTGAATACAATAAATCCCTTCGTTCTTCCAACCGTTAAGAGTAGTATTATTTTCATTTTTCACATGTTCAATTGTTGTAGTATGTTGCTATAAAAACAAGTTACAATTGTAGTAAAGGTACAATGACCTATAACGTGAACGATCTTATTTCCCTCGTCGAAGCCGAATTTTACCTAACCTATTTTACCTACCTGATAAACGCGCTAATAGCTATACCTGAAGTACCCAAGGAAGTAGCAGATACCTACTAAGTACCTGTACATATTAAAGTAATAATAATAATAATAATACAATTCATGACGAAAATTTGTTTTTTTTTTTTTTTTAAAAAATCCAAATCGATTTGAAGATAATATGTAAATAAAATGTTATTGTAGGAACGTGTAATTAAAAATGAAAAAAAAAAAAGAAACGTAGATACCTATGTAGAGAGCTACAAGGCTGGTTTTTTCGTCCGGCCAACGGTTCCCACGGCGGCGGTGGAATATTAACACGGTCGACCGCGTGTCCGCGACGGTGTGGTAGCCATGGAGAGCGAGTGAGAAAAGTCGAGAGGGACCGAAGCCAGAAACAAGCGAGGAATCGAGAGGGAAAAAGCGTATAGTAGCTGCGGACTACGCGGGCAGCGCGAAAGAATGACGGTAGAGGGAGAAGACTAGCGAACGGGTTAGACAACGCGCGAGAGGGAGGGGCGAGAGAGAGCCGACGAACGAAAAAGACTCACGAAACATGAAGAAAAAAAAAAAACAAAAACAAAAACTAAATGAAAATCCACCGAAAAACCGAGAGAAACACTACTACGATATTATCGTGTCGTCGTCGTGGCCACCGCCGCCGGCCGCACGGTAATTCCCGACGGCGTCCGTCCACACCTGTGCATGCACTGGTGCACCTGTGCGCGCCTACCACTACACCTCCACTGCACTATTGGTACACGCGCGTAACCGTGCTGGGGAGGGGGAGTGAAAAAAAAAAAAAACCAACAACGGTCGTAGTGAATGAAATTTTTTTTTCCTATTCCTCGTCGACACAGTGAATTTTTTACCTCAAACCTATCGGGCACCGCAATTTTCCCCTCTCGTCGGTGCCGAGTGTGTGTGCGTTTTTTTTTTTTTCCGCGCACATCCGCACACCCCGAATTTAGTGTGTTGTCGTTTCAATAAACGCGCGTGTGTCGTCCACTACCGTGGTCGACTCCGACGATATGCCGCCGCCGCCGCCGCCGCGCCGCCGTTGTCGAAACGATGATAAAATATTATTACATTTTCACGTCCGTAAATACCGCCGCCGTTCAAAGTGCATAATACAACGATATCGTCCGTCATAACAAATATTTATAATTATTATCGTCGTGTGTACGTCCTATTATTGTTGCTATTCTTATTCTTATTATTATTATTATTATTATTATTAATGTGTTGCGATTGTTTGTTAATAATTATTCTATATTTGTAGCGGGTCTCGTACGCGCTTGTGCTCGTTTTGTTTGCCGAACGTAATACTATCTGCGGTGTGATAAGGCTGTGTTTATGTGTCTATATTGTGTATAATAATAATAATAATAATAATAATAATATTATTGTTATTATACACAATATGCGTATTTATTTTCTTAATAAAAATAATGTGCAAATATATTTATTTTTTTTTAATTTTTCATTCTCCGATTTCTCCGAACTCAAAAATGCGAGTGCTTAGTGGCCGTGTAATATTACTACACGGTGATCGCGTTGACGGCCACTGCGCGCGTACACCGAGTCGACGTCGTCAACACACGCGTCGTCGTCATCGTGGCGGCGGCCGGCGGCCCTTTATTGATTTTTCGATATTCGCGTATCGCGTGTCGTTCGGTTGTGTATTGTTGTTGTGTTGATAAGGAGAGTGAATTTTTTTCTGCCGACGATCGATAAAAATTTTCCGCGGGGGGGGTTCTCCCCTCTCTTACGCCGCGGTAGTCCAGCAGTCCACTGACGCCGCGCCGCCGCCGCCTTCACTGCCTTAGGCCCGCTCGACGACGACGACGACGACGCACGAAAATATTTACGGAACCGGAACTAATGGCAGGAAAAGGCACACACACTCACACGCACACCACACTCGGTGTAAACAAACAAACAAATAAACATCGAAAGACGGCTACGGTGACGAACGAAACGACGGAGAAATCGATTCCGCGGGGGCGACGGTAAACATTACGACAAACAACATGAACGAAAAGCTTGTACACAAACAGCAACGGCGACGACGGAAGTATCGTTTCCAAAACTTGAAATCTTATCGACCTTATCTTGTACGAGATGTATAT
The DNA here is from genome assembly GCA_902439185.1 of Cinara cedri. Lineage (NCBI taxonomy): Eukaryota > Metazoa > Arthropoda > Insecta > Hemiptera > Aphididae > Cinara > Cinara cedri. The sequence continues at coordinate 864,443 of CABPRJ010000483.1, forward strand.
TGAGTAAGTAATACAGAAGAAATGCACACAACGAATCACTGTCTGTTTGCTGCCCAGTGTCTTTTTCGGGGGTTCTGAAATGGTTACAAACGCACAGTTCAACACTCGAATGCACAACTTCAGAAAATATGGTCGTCTGTGTGGACCATTGTGTGTATAATTCATCCAATACGCCAGGTAAACAAAAACACTATTTTTACATAAGTATTAGGTACTTATTAACATAAAATATTATTTGTTTAGCCGGTTGTTTATGGAAAACAAACTTTTAGATGTAGGTAGTTAGGTAGCTTATACCTTTAGTGGTGGTGTTTATTTGGTAAGCTACATGGCTTGATTGTAGCATGATCATTATATTTCCATTCAAATCTAGGGTAACCTTTCATCACATTGTACTACCTGAAAAGATTCATTTAATTCCCCACTGGTATGCTATTTTCATTTGATCTCAATGTTGATGTGCTTCAATACATTACAATTGATATTATGATGAGTGAATGATAATCTCCGTAGAATTACCTACATGATTTTCTTTATTTTTATAATTTATGATGGGTACTTATTCTTTAATTTTCCTATGTATACCTAGTTTTTATCTTCGGTTAATGGTATTATAAAAATACATTTTGTAACAGTTCGTTTATGGTCAAAGTAAAATATTAAGATTTTATGGTTACTTACTCAATTACTTAATAATGTACATTTGTCCTTTTTTTTGATAACCGTATATTTTTCCCTTTTTGACAATAAATAAGGTATACCTACCTACCTAGGTATTTAATTGTTAATAGAACAAGAGATTTATCTCTATTTAAAAATAATACATTTTTATTTAAATTAAGCACTAAATAATAAATACTAATTTTTCAAAATATAAATTGGGAAATAGGCATTATATAAGTTTAAAATTTGTATCTATCAGAAATTTTGTTTATTAATAAAATTAATATCCATAAGGTACCATTAAATTCAACATATTCATGATTTGTTTTATTTTATTAAGTACCTAACTAAAAATCATTGAGTGATTATTATAATTACATTTCAATGTTGTCTTTCAGTTTTACAAAAAATTAATGTGATTATAAATTGATACAAAATTTGCCTATAGTAATATAGGAGGTAGATAGGTATTAAAATATTATAAAACTTAATTTTAAATTTCAAGCATTTCAAATTCAATTACATTTTAATATCATTGTTGGATAACGTGATTTATTAAAACATTTTTTTTGTGCAATTTACCTTTTTTCACCTTAAATATAGCTTATGTTTATCTTAAAGTTTGTCAAAAAATAGATAAAGACATCAAACTTATTGATTTATCGTCATAAATATGTTATAATTTATAATAGAATATTTGGCCTTTTGTTAAAATGTTTTGTAATTCACACTAACAAAGTTAAATTTATGGATAGGAAAAAAAAAATATGATAAGGACTATGCAAAAGTAAGTTTTCCTCATACATAGGTATTAAATTATTTTAATTTTTTGTTAGGTACCAGTTAAATAAGTACCAAATCCTTGACTCAGCTTTAAACTTTACTTTACTCTTATTTCATCAAACTTATAGTTAAGTTATTATAATATAATCAATAATTAAAATCTGAATACCCATTTATTAGTTGTACCTACATTCAATACATTTTCTTTTTTCATTTATCAAATGATTATATTAATTTAATTTCTAAATGAGACAATAATTATTGTTACTTATATAAAATATATATTCCTATATAAAGACTTTAAAATTAGAAATTATTTTAATATACTATTTTATTTTTACAGGTTGATGTAAACTCACCAATACCTATTTAATTTCTGAAAAAATTGATTCAGATACAAGATAAGTAAGTAAGTTTAAATTGTACTTCTATATACATTAATGACCTAATTTTATTTTTGGTTTTTATATTTCCAAAGCTGATAATAGATATCATGAAAATAAATAATTATGATAGTTTAAAATTTTACAATTATCTAAATATCCATACATAAATCATGGTGTGTAATTCATATACATAGTTAATTATTTCTAAAAACAAATAAAATTAAGATATGCTTATAAATCTTAGGGTATTAAATAAGTTTTACATTTTTTATTTATTGAAGTACTTTGCAGTAGAAACACTGCCCTAAATGTTTAAATCATAAAATTATTTAACATATCAATTTTATTTATTACAGTTATTTCATTATTTTTACCAGCTCTTGTAGGAAACAAACGGAGTATACCAGTATAAATCATATTATTTCTTAAAAACTATAAAATATACTAGACAAACATTTAGTAATTTTTATAATCTATATGTAACTTCTTAATTAATGCATTATTAAATTAATTTTACTTTTTTTGTTTCATAAAATAATATAGAGTTAAAATATTTATACAATTGTATAAATAATATACTTTAATAATAATAATTTTATAATTTGATGCAATTAGTTTCTTTTCTCTTAAAATAATAGGTTTTTGATGTGATTAATATCACACAGTGACTACACAAACTATATACCTACTTAAAATTATAATTTTTATTAGTATAAGAAATTAATTTTCTGTTAACCTATAAATATATTGCATATTTTGTATTAACATAAAATTGTATTTTATGAATTGTTTTTGAAATATCCAAAAAATAATATATAGGTAGTAGGACATTATTTTTTAAATCTAAGTGTTATAAATCCATTATTATAACCTAGATGTGAAATTATCAATTTGAAAACAAATTAAATATAATTTTGAAGTATTCATAGCAAGTATACGTCATTTACACTAAAGTACTCCAGGTAAAGTTAAATATATGCAAAACAAACATAAACTCTTGTTGAATTCCTGAGCTTTTCAAGGAATACATATATTTATAAATATAAACTTATAACCAACTAACATTTTTAAACTGTAAAAATAAAATTACTTAATAGATTTACATTAAACATACAAATTCAAAAACATTTTATTGTGAAAATTGCATCCTTACAGTTTTCACATAAAATGTGAATTTGTAAAGCTTTTTACATCAAACTAACCAAAATAATTTAAGTAGGCGGGTACGCTTATTATTAATATGCTTCAACCGGTGTTCAATCTAAATAAAACTATGTAGGTGCTGGATTAACACATTTCATTTACTAAGTTTCCTCTATTCAAATCTCTAGGTAAAATAACAACAATTATATTTCTTTTCCCAGCTTATCACAAGCATTCCTACAGGTTTTGGGTACTGTATTTTATAAATATCAAATTTTTGTCTATACTAATAACAATATTTGCTATATTATATTTATAGCTCAAATGATCGATTACCAGAGACGTTTAATACTCACCGAATACTACAAATTTACCGGTTTTCATACAAAAGAATGGTTATCCCAAGATTCCGAAGATATACCTGGTTTGTTTCCCCATCACTTAGATCCTAGTGCCATTTCTATTCGATCAACGCCTAGCAGTGGTTCTGGTGTAAAGCGAATTCGAAATTCATCTAATCGATCGCCAGACGAAGCCCGATGGGTGTGTCCAACCTGTGGTAAACGGTACAAATACAGTCGTGGCTTAGCAATGCACAGACGGTTAGAGTGTGGTAAAGATCCTATGTTCCACTGTCCATTTTGTCCCCAAAAATGTCATCAAAAAGGCAATATGGTTATTCATATTAAGAAAAAACACCCTACTCAATATGAGGAACAATCGCACGCTGTACAGCCACAAATCAAAGCGGAACACACACAAAGCGATTAAAACACAATTTTTCCCTCAGTATTTTTGTTTTAATTTAATTTTACATGTCTTTGAGAGGCACATGCTACTACTTATTTGAATTTTTATAAAATTTATATTTATTTTTAGTTATATTTATTAAATTTTCATGGTCATATCCTATCAGAATACCTCCTATATCCCCCCCCCCATCACCCTCCCTATCATATTTATTCAATTTTATTACAAATTTTGTAAAAAAAAAATAAAAATTGAGTGTTCTTTTTATAACCAAGCCCATCTCTCATGATAATATCAATATAGCTATACTCTATTCAAAATAAGATTGCACCTATTGGGCTCATAAATTCCCACAATTAGACTGCTCCTGTCAACCTTGATTGCTACTTGTAAGCATGATGACGGCAGCAATGATGACTAGCTAATAATTTACAGCTTACTTCTAAAATTTGATGACTGATTACAGAATGTGTAACTCTGACCAGGAAGTTTGGACTCACTTAGTGGCATAATCTGCATACAAGCAATAATTTTGAATAGAGTATAGTATTGAAGCTAATACTTATTTGCAATTATTTTATGGTTAAAGGATATTTAGTTCTATTACAAAAAAGATTATAAACTGGTATTCTTTATAAATTTCATACAATACTTAAAACTATTATACTGCCTCAGTAGTATACTGTATATTTCAAACTTAGAACTAGTGTCGTATGAAATGGGCTTGAGTTGTGCTCATAATAATATGATATATATCGACTGATAATGTTATTAACAATAATTGTACACATATTTGTATTTTTTTTAGTTATTGTTTGTTAACAAGTATCATACATACAGGGTATTCTACAAAGACTTAACATTTTAAAATGTTGATGTAATATAAACTATACGGCATCACCATTTATAATAATATATTTTCATAAGACCATTGCTATATTTTATACTTGAACAACATACTTTAACCAATTTGATCTACCTCTTTTGATATGACCAGGAAATGCCCTCTTCCTTCGTCCCCACTAGGCTTTAACCGTTACCTATTTTGATAATATTAACCATAAATTGCAATTATATTTAATACCCATTTGCAATAAAAGTGCAATGCAAACATTTTTATCCATATAAATTTTTACAGCGTTTTGCTTGTATATAATATTCAATTGTTATTTTGTTAAATTATATTATATATATTATTTTTTTTTTTTTTTCAAAAAAAATTTTTTTTCAAATTCATTTATAAATTTATATTTTAGATTTTTATTTTTTTTTTTTTTACTATTTTTAGGAAAGTATTAAATGATTCTATAGTATTAGTAAACCAAAACAATTGAAATGAGTCTTCCAATTAATATTATTGTAAGCTATTAGAACAAGTTGAGATATATTTTTTTAATTGTAATCTCGTTCCCGTCCCAAAACCCAAATATAAGATTATATATACAAGTGTAATCTTTAGCTTTAGATATTATTTACTTTACATTATTGTGAATTATTATAGAATTATTATTATTATTATTGTACAATTGTTGATGTATTTTTTTCTACTTAAGAAAAATTTTTTATTTTATAACAGTATTAAGATGACAAATTACATGTTTATTATGTTCTTGTATTATACAAAATGACCCAAAGTATTATGGATTAGTTTTAATGGTATTTTATTTATTTATTTGAAAACAATTTGTAATTAAATTTATATTTTAAGTAACATTTTTTGTTGGGTTATATTTTTGTTAGCCTGAACAATTTTATTATTTTGGTGGTTTTGTAAGTTTTTTTCTTTTTAGATTGTACTTACAAGTTGCAAATTATTGTTTGACTAGTATTCAAATTTTACATAAAACAATTATTTCGTTACATTTACCTGAAACGTGTAAATATATATTTATAAATTGTTATATATAATTTATTTTTATTTATTATTATTATTCCTGTGTACCTTTTATTAATTGTATACTTTTTTTTAATTGAACATTTTTTACTAACTCACTTTCTTTTTTTGCAGGTGTTACATTAATACAGACCAAACATACCATAGTAGGTCAGCAACATTATCTTCAAAACAATAAACCATTATTCCATTCATAATGACCATTAAAAATTATTTCTTTTCGTATCAATAGACCTCCTATAGTTTTAAATTATATGTAAAAGTTAACTGAATTTTTGTATAAATTTTTTTTTTTATGCATATTGTTTTAATTTCCATTACTTAGTATTTTACAATGCGGAACCTAAATTAAAACATTTTTAAATCAAGATTTTAATAATTTATTGTTTATCATATTAATAAAATCCCTAAATTATATTATATTACTATAAAAGGTAGTAAAATTATTATTTAGTTTAGTAAAAATAAAAATAATTACATGTATTTTTCTATTTATAAATTAGTAGGTTCTTGTTTTAGTAGTTCAGTAGTACTTGCAATAGTCTATTAGTTTTTATAGTGAAATTGCTTATACTTTTCGCACGCTCTTGTTTCGCACCTGAGCATGTCTCTAGCTTCTTCTACCACCACTGATCCTCATATTAACAACTGGTGGTTGCAGTTACAGGCGATGAGATGGCTACAATTACTGCCACACAGCGTGTGGTGAATAATCGTACATTATCATTCAATTATCATCATTTGTCAAGTGTTATTAAGTACTTGAATAATCAGCAACAGCAGCCACAACAGCCACCACAACAACATAAAACGTGGACAACAACTAATGCCATGTCTATATCACAGAGATATTTTGAAAAAATTGCTCCACCATCCGTTGGTATTCCTGCACTGATGAATCAAAATTTTTACGATATGCAGGTATATAATGTGTTTTTCAGATTAATACAGATTCAATTATTTTTTTTGTAATTATTTAAAAAAATTATTTTTTATTAATAATTTTTGTATTTGTAGGATTCTGGTTCTGATGCATCTGGTCATGATGGCTATGGAAGACATCGAAGACATAATAGAGACAAGGAGCCTATTTTTCAATGTCCTGATTGTGACAAAAGGTATCGCTCTAAAACAAGTTTAAGCTTACATAAACGTCTGGAATGTGGAAAAGAACCGGCCTTCCAGTGTCCATATTGTCCGCTCAAAACACATCAGAAAGGTAATCTACAAGTGCATATAAAAAAGAAACATAATGATCACGGGGAACTTAATAGGACTTATTGAATTTAATTAGATTAATAACAAAATTGCCTGAAAACCATTTAGAGAGATTATAGTGCCATCCCTTGAGTTGAATATTACAATATTTAAAAAGGGACATACCTACAAAAATAAATAACAGAATAATAAATTCCAATTTACCTGAATACATTTAAAAAAATAAACTAAATTGCATATGAAATGTATTCAAAAAGGTTGGTTATAAAAATACATTCTGTTTATAATATTATTTTTCAACTATTATATTTTTTTACTTACAGTATAAATTAAGTTAAAAATTGATTCTTTTATGACCAATTTTTTTTTTTTTATTAATACAGTGTTGTTAGTTAATCTCATTATAATTTTGAAAACCATCATTTTTACCCTACACATCAGAGCATCATGAATACAGGGTGTTATATTTCATAATTACACTTGCTCCTTATAGTTTTCATTTTTTTATTTTCCTTATAATAACATTTGAAACTATATTTCTTGTATATTATTAATAATAAATGTATACGAAGTTCTTTTGAAATATTATGTAAATGACTGATTATTTTCTTAAAAAGTTAGTTAAACTATATGTTATGAAACATATTCATATTTCAAATGACCTGTAGTAAAAAAGCTTGATAACCAAATTATAATATAAATCATCAGGTTAAATTAAACCCAAATAAAATCAAATGTAAATAAAATATACTTATTATACAATTTTAAAAATACAGTACAAAATATGTGTTCTCTAAACATAAAGTATACTATATAAATAAACTGTAATACTTATATAATATATTTTATGGACCAATATGTATGTCTGCATATCTAAATTTCCATACATACGAGAATAATAATGATAAATAATGTGACCCCCTTTCATATTTTGGCAGGTTGCACTATTAATGACACATTGGTATTACAACGCCGTCCATTACCGTGTATTATAATAATTTAGTTCACACCAAAGTTTTTAAAGTACAAATAATATAATTATTTTTAACTAAATAATAATTGTAGTTTTTCATTTTAGTAATGCATATTCAAGTACTAAAATTTTAAAAATATAGATTTGTATGAAGTGTTATTTATACCAAAGTTACCTATTTCAAATAAAGATATTTGTGTTATAAGACAATTAACAAAAATAATATGTGCCTTATATTCTTGGCTACCCGCAACTAATTGTTTGTAATTATTATTCTTGGGTTTTTACCCTCTCGGATTTTATGAAACTCATAGTGGGTGGTATTATTATCTCTTTAAATGTAGTAATATTAGAATAATAAAATGCAACGTAACCTTTTCCAAAGAATATACAAATTATAGTTATTTATTTTAAAATTGCAACGTTGCTCTCTTGACCCAAGATCTCTAAAGAAATATATACACATAATATTGAATATTACATAATAAATTATTAATTTATATAGGAAACTGTTTAATTATTAGCAATAAGAAACAAAACTGTCTGAATGTATTATCTATAAACAAATCTACCTCACATTACTTTGTAGTTTATCCGTATATAAGTGCAATTTTTCCTATTATATAAAATGTAACTATGTATGAAAAAAGTTGTATGTCTTGTTCCTAGTTACTTTTTTTTTAATATTTATTTACATTATATACATATTAGTATACCTTTATTTATTATCATTATTATTACTTTTTATTTTATAATTTTATTTTTGTGAAATAATTACTCGTCTACCTCAAAACATAGCATTTTAACATAATGTAAAAGCAATTTTTTTTTTTTTACATATAACAATTATTTATTTATTATTATTTTGACATCACTTATTGCATTAGATATTAAGCCATCAAGACTAAACCAACACTTGAAGTACAAATTTTCAATCACAGGAATTTATTCAAATTAATAATATTATAATATTCGTAGGGTGTAATAATATTCGTCTAGTTAGTTTATATGGGGGTTCTTTTTTATATAGTCACACATTAAAATTAATAGACTTGCCTATATGATTCAGAACCTTCTATAAGTTTTATTTTTCCGGTGGTAATATTGTTCCTAATTACAAAAACACACATATATATATATATATATATATATTATAAAATCCCTACTGTTGAGGGAATCCGAGTAAACAATCTAGAAACAATATTATAAAATATTATGTTTTGCTTATAAAAATAAACACTAGATAGAATAATTGTGCGCTATATAATTCAATGTAATTTGAAAAGCAATATATTTGTAACCTAGTTGGAAATGAGACTTAGACAAAATGCAATAACTTTATATAGCAAATATTTTAAGTACCACCTAAGCCTTACTGACAAAACTTTGTATTCGAATAAAATTATTTTATCCCAAATTATTGTAATTTTTTTTTTTCTAATTGTATTCATTGAAGGTACAAGATTAATTTGTAATAACAATAATTAACCAAAGTACAAACAAATTCTAAATAATTAATATGGTTCAACCACAACATTATTATGTATTATATGTATATAATGTAAATTATTTAAATAAGTAGATATTTTCTTTTCCTTCCTTTTTTTCACTTTTTTTTTTGTATTGATTTAAATCTATACCACCCACTATACAATAAATAACATTATATTGGATTTTTTTACATAGTTCCTATTTTTTAGACAAACTATGCATTTTATATTTTTATTTTTATCATACAAATCGTGTTCATTTTAGTAGAGAATTTTTTTTTTTTTTTGTACGTCTTAAAACATGTTAATCTTATGTACCTGATGTTTTGCATTTAATTGATAGGTTACTATAGCACTCACAATATATATAAATGTGTTTACCTTCCAAATATGATATGATGTACAACAATTATTTTATGTTCAGGCATAAATACTTTTAACAAGTGTTTTTTTTAAATGCAAACTGTGTTTAATATTTTTAATTTGTTTTATAAGCACACACCACATATACATGCAAGCAGTATTAATGAATTTCTTCGTCATACTTTTATGTGTTTCCTTTTTATTCTAATTTATTTTTGTTTTTAATTTTAATTTTTTTATAATTTACAAGAACAAAATATATATTATTTATTTAGAAAATATGTGTATATGTATCGTGCACTAAATTTAGATGCTTAGTTTTGATAAAGTGTAAGAGTAGTATAATGCAAAATGTTGTAATATTTAAAACAAATTTATAAAAACACTTTAAGAAAACTATAAAATATATTAGTTTCTGAATATATTATTTGTGTTGTTTATTTATTTTAACATTTTGATAAGTGGTAGACACCTGAAAATATAACATCCACAGTCAATTATTGTAATCCAAAGAGTAACGTAAATTAAATTTTTCTCGGAGTGTCAGTTTGTTCTCTCAACTGTGTGCACAGCTACTCTACCAATTGCCCAAACATGAGCCATTGACTATTCAAGTTCAATTAGAGTAGACAGTTACTTAGTGATAGAACAATTGCCTAGTAAGCAGGAAACTAATTTGATTTTCAATACAGTCTCTTTGTTGCACTCGTAATACTCTACATACACCATTATTAAAATATAAACAGTTAAAACTGTAATTTGATGATGAACAACAAATGATGTACATTTAAATGGCATAAGACATATTCTGGTGTTTCTGGATATGAAAATATCCTGAATATGCAAAACTGTTGGTTGTAAGTCCGAAACTTATTTTAGTTGTCAATAATGCATCATCAACATATTCATAACATACAAGCAAAATTATTTTGAAACCCTTCATTCTGAATAATTATACTTACTGCTTACATAATTTATAATAATATCAAATTTAATCTTTATTATTTTAAGTACCTTATAGTTATGGTGTCCTCTAGAGAACACATTATACTATTTACAAACATATATCTCGCGTGCAGGCTGTTCCATCAACTAAGAACAACTTTTACAATTGAACTTTATTCAGAAACAAATTTGTTCTCAAAAATAAAAATTGTAAAAAGTAAATTAAATGAAGACTGAAGAGCTGAGCCAACAATATACAAGATACATGCTGCATAGTTAGGTAATTTTTACTATTTTTTCCTGTATCCATTAATAATACCTACATACAGGGTTGGACTGGCCCAATAAGCAAATAGCCATTGGGCCTGTTTCTTTATTGGGACTATGAACTAGTCTAAATTATTTACAATGATTAAGTATAATAAAATTAATTGAATAATATGAATAATATTGAAAATCATTTCTAGATTGGATGTAGACAAAACTATTAAAACTTGCTTGATGATGAATATAGGGAAATAATTTTTGAATATTAATATGAAATATTTGATGTAATATTCTCATTCACCAAAATCAGTTAGTAATTGATAAATTAATAAAGGTAAGTCCCCAGATGAAAACTTGATTAATCACCAAATACCAAAATAATTTAAGTAAAATCAATAAATTTAATTTTAACGACTATGAAATTTAACTAATATTATAAACTTAAATACTTATACTTATTACTTCTTAAATATTTTATTTGTTTATTTTAATTAGGAGGAAGGTAGTGGAGTATCATTTGTGTGGCGGTACGTTGCATGGCATGTTAATAATGTACCATTACTCTCTTCCAACCTAAACTTAAAAGTGGAATATCTCATCAATGGCTTGAAATTTTAACATTAAATTTTATTTTAACTAATACCATATGTATTTATGGACTTTTTAATATCGGTTGTCATTTTAAAATCAAAAGTAGGTAGTTGTTCCAAAAATAAAGGTGACAAAAAATAAATTATAAAAACTGCTTGTTTCCTAAATTTACTAGTTAACAAATTCCAAAGAAAGTTAATACTTTCCGAGATAATGAGTGTTAAATGGATCACCTGGTGTATCAATTTGTTTGTAATATTGTACTTACTATTTTTATTTGCGTTCCAGCTATATTTAATTGTAAATTAATATTTATTATTTACATTAGTCACTAGTGACCACGATCACGTTACACGTAGTGTATTTAAGGGGGTTAATTTCTCTGTTTGTACGTTTTGAGAAGGATTAACCCCTCTTAAGCACCTCCCCCAATTTCCGAAGTAACTATTGATTTTACTAAGATGTTTATTTTTTTTTCCTTCTAGTCTGTAGACGCGTTTTTTCCTAGTTAACTTCCTCCGATGTATAAGTGTAACATTTTTTCTGAAAGCTTAAGTTGTCTAGATCGTACATTAAAGAGGTCATTTTTTGATTTTCGATGCCATTTTTTAAATAAAAGTATTTCAGTGGGAAAAAAACGTAGGAAAACGTACAGTTTCACGATTTCATTATTTTATAATAATAACATCTTATTTGTTGCCTTTTTAATTTTTTTTCTTACGTTATCATCGCCAAAACTTTTGAGCTTTTAAGGAATTTTTTTTTTCAGATTTTTTTTGCTATAATTTGGTTAATAATTACACGTAGAGACTTGAAACTAGGTAGTAATACTTATATTGGACTTTTCTAGATGTGATAAAATTTCCAAAATGATCGGACGACATTTTTCCTTTTTTTTCAATAAGCGTTTTGAAATCAAATTTAAACGAAAATCACAAAAAAAAAAACGACGACACTTCAAACTATGTATTACCGAACTGTGCTCGGAATCGTCTTTCGTCAGCTATGGTTTACATTAGCGTTTGCGTTAGTCATGGTTCATTTTTATAAATAAAATAATAAACTTATGCCTCCTACCTTCCCACCTAGAATAGTGGCTGCACCCGTCCCCAATATCAGCTCTTTTTTTTTTTGAAAATGCACATATTACATTTGTACAAAATATGCAGTCAACATTTTTCAGTTACAGGTAATTAAATTTTATTTAATATTATATTAATTACAAGCTAAAATTAAGATTTTTTAATTACCTACCTACAACATCCTTATGGTATTATTGAGAAAAATGGTTTTGAATGACAAATAGTATAATATTATTTCTTAAATTCTTTATTCATTTTTCGATATTTCTTTTTTTTTTTTTTTGATACATATATATATATATATATTTATACTTTTCTCTGTACTTTATTGGAATTAATTTCTGATGGGTATGGGTTATTTTCATAATTATAATAATAATTTATTCAAACTAATAAAACCGGCAATTGCCCAATAGTACATGTAATTAGATTGTATTATGCTAAACGTTAAACAATATACGATAATAAACATAGAATAAATTGGAATAAGAATATAAACAAAAATAAAATTCGATAAAAAAGATATTATATAATATTATTAAAATATTTTTCAATGAATCATACTAAGTGGAGAAAAAAAGAAAACGACATCTGTAGAAAGTTTGTTACACAGGGACATGGCTCTTGAAATTGGAGAATATTTTAAATAGTTCGTGCTGTGATGGTAAATAGAACGGTTATTATCAGTGGTCGAAGTGGTGGTGATACGGGTAGATGATATCCTATCACTTATTTTGTCCAAAATAATACATGCCCTTATAATTAAATATATACAAAGATTATCGATTTATATTGATGTTTTCATATCATTATAGTCCATAGACTATAGTAATGACTAATGAATAATATACCTACTGAATTTTATACTCACTGTTTAATGATATAATGCATACTGTTAGAACCTATTGGTAAACTATAAGTGCATAAATTATACATTTATGTTAATATGTCTTTTACGTTTTAAATAGAAATATTATTGTATATGTATATACAAATTTAAATATATCAACAAATAAAATGTCAAAGTGAAAAATACAAATGTATACTATGTATAACTTTGTGTTATAGAAATAAGGTATAAGGCCATAAGGGTTCAACTCATCTCCACTTCCAAACACCCCTACGCATATAAGCGCCATAATATAAGAATAGTATAAAAGTTTAGGCATCCCTCCATTCTATATGATATTTATACACTATATGGTCATGCTGGTTACCGTCCAAAATACTATTAATTTGGTTTAACGATGTGTTTAAGAGCTAATTTTTCTAATAGCTTGTCGATCCGTATGAGGCATGAAACTGGTCTGTAATTCCTTACATCAGACTTGTCACATTTTTTCAAAAATCGGGGTTATACAGTTCCAAATAGACGGAAATGTTCCTGCATCGAGTGACTTATTAAATAATAGGGAAATTGGATACGCTATAGAGTTTGATAAACTTGAGAGAAAGAATCCAGAAATTCCATCACGACCCGGAGATTTGGATTTATGTAAAGAACACATAAAAATGATAAAAACGAACGGTTCTCACTACGAAGACTAGAGATAGAAGACTAACCTCCGCGTATGAAAAATACCAATTTACAAATGGACTACGCTTATCGTACTATTGACGTATTGATAATTGTCGCCAATACAATCAGGGCAATCATGGAAAAAAAAATATTTTTCTATGATAAGTCATTATTTTATCAAATTAATTTTCACTTATCACATATCTATGAAATAATCGTAGACATAAATTATTTGGAAAATAGGAAATAATCTCGGGCTATAGAAACAAAAACATAAATTTCGTTAATATTCGTTAATTTTTAATTCTGAAAATTTACTATTTAAATATAATTTATTTTAACAATGTTAATATTATTAATCGTATAATATCTAATATATTTTCATACTTGACTTTTTAATTTTTATTGTTATAGTTTGAAACACCTATATATAATTATTATAACTTATTTAATTATTAATATGATAATACTGTAAAAGTAACAATTAATGTAATATTATTAAGTTGAATTCTCACTGGTTATTAAAATAAATGACTTTTGTTGATCGTAATTCTTTGAAAATTTAATATCTATTACAAATATAGTTAAAATCGAAATATATAATCAACTTATAGACATTTATATGTCTATGATACAACATCTTGTCTTTTTTCGTGAAAGTAAGAACTTATTTTTATTTTTTTACATTTGTTTAATCTTTTATCATTGTCTAATTAATTTAAACTTGTCATCATTCATTGAATGATGCCGTGTTATTTATGATTCCATAACAAGTGTTCACACAGTGTGAATTACACTATTCAAATTTGATAATAGTAGTGTTACGTGCAGGTATATTTCAATTTTGTGTAAAGATTATGTTACAGGGTCTTTTAGTTTTTCAATTGTCCTGGAGCCCTTTGCCATCTTGCTACGCCACTGTCTGTTATACTTACCGATTACCAACTATCTTTCGTATACATTCATTCGGGAAAAGTAGTTGTATGCGCTATTTTAATTCTAATTATATATTTTTACTCAATTGTATTATATTTTCGCCCAAAATGGCGATTAATAATGCCTTCATGCCTTACCGCTAGTTAACAATCTACTTACCTAGTTTATTAGTTATCTATGTATACTACAAAGTAAGCACGGTTATTCCACCAACAGGAACGGGTCGTTTTACATTATATTACATATACTATATAATACAATAATAAGGATTATGCACGTTCTTATTGGTTTTTCAAATTAAATATGATTTATAACTAATGTTATTACTTCAGATTGTTTTCCCGAGTTATAGCTGTTAAATTAAGTACATGTTGATGGACAATCATTGTACAAAATTGTAAGTAGGTATATTCAATTAAAATCCAAAAAAATGTATCAGTGGGTATACATATTAATATAGAATACATATATCTTGCACTTATTTTTTCCTTTTATAGGAGTTTCATTTGTAGTTTGAATGCTTAAGAATAATGTGCATTCGTGTTATAATAAAAAGACGAACAATATTTTTAATCAATTCCATATTATGTTCGTTACAACCAATTAACGGTAAAGATAGAACTATAGTAGCTGTCCCTGTTGACAAAATAAAGTAGGTGGAGAACTCGTTAATCCATCTTCGGCAGATTAAAAATGTTCTACCGTATAAAAATGATTAATAAGTAACTTTTTTTATCATCCATATTAGTGCGTTACTAAGGTAAACAAAAATACCTAAAGACCGAATTTTGATAAATTCCAACAAAATAATAAATTAAAATATATTTTTTTCAATGGAAGGAATTTAAAAGCTACAAACGTGGACCATTTTGCAAAAAACCTAATAAAAATTGGTCCAGTAATTGTTCAGTCTATTAATCTCAAATATCCATTTTTAAATACAGCGATTCACTAAGCGTGCTCACCCAATTTTTTTGGTTAAATTTTGCATATATCCAAATTCTGATTTTTGGAATTTTTAAGTGTAGTTAAATCATATATTTTCGAATACTTGAGTTTTGCATAACATTTAAGAAGTATCGGTGATACCAACTTTGGTTCTTAAAATGAGAACGTGTTTTTAAAATGCCGTAAATAAACAAAAAATTACTTTAGAAATATTTTGGTGTCAACATTTTAAATTTCCATCTACCTGTTAACGAGATAATCCATTTTTAAGTTTAAATAGGAGGAGAGTAGAGGAGCACTGAAAAAACACGCCGTGCACTGTGTCGCCGAACAAATGATACTCCACTATTCCCCCGCTAATTAAATGTAAAATTGGAATGTCTTGTTACCGGGTAGACAGAAATCAAACATTTTGATACCAGATAGATTTGTAATAATAATTATCTTTCATTCATCGTTATCTACTTAGGTTAATACGCCAGATATTAAGTTGGTCATATTGGAAAAATAATTTGTAAGTAATAATAAATTTGAAAAATCAAACAAACATTATAGGTACCGTAAAATATGATTATTTTGATGATTTTTGTCATCTTGTTTAACACATATATTTAAATTAAATTTATCTGTCAATGTTAGACTGCATATGAAGTACTTTCTTTAATACTCCATAGTTTTATTCTTTATATAAATTAGTTTGCCAGCCATACTATCAATATTATCAAAGATAATTTTTTCTAATACCGTGTCCATTCAGACAAAGTTAAAATAATTATGAATATGATTATTAGATTCATTTTAAGATTACCCCTAGTTTTGAATAAGGAACTTAATGTGATAAATTTTGATAAAATAACTTAACAAATATACCTAATTAATAGCCTATAAACATAAAAAAATACTTTCCAAAATGCTAGCATAGTTATAATATACTAGACTCCAAAAAAATATCAGTATAAATGTGCCAATTAATGATAAGCATATTGGTACCAAGAGTTGCTCGAATAATCTGCAGAAATTTAGAAATAAATATTTCTAATTTCTCTAGCTTTAATCTATTTAAATATTATATATGTAATAATTATAATTATAATTTAATTTAACCATTATCCATCAAATTACTTATTTAACATGTACTATTCAATGTGCAGATGGTAGATATCCCAATGTTTGTATTTAGCAGCATTTAGCAGTATTCATAGTATTCATTGACTGACCAAATTACGTCTAATTTGTTTTATAATTTATATTGATATATCTCTAATTCCCTAAATAGATTTTCACCTAATTATATAATTGTTATCATTGATATTTTGTATGTATTTATTCATCGACTAATTTAAGTACCTCTCTCCTTCATCATCACAAATTTTTGTTTATGGGAGGCGAATAAACTACTAAATAGCAGTTAAAGTAGTAAAAATGTATGTTATTAAAATTATGATATAGTAACAGTTAGAACCAAACGAAAAATAAAGAAGCTAGGTAGTATTTAAAAAGTAGCCATCAAAATTATCCTTAATAATAACATAACATATGTCAAAGCCGCCCCATGTCAGTCGCACATATATTCAATTACATTCAACACGAAATTGAGTTTTGAAAAATGTGTTTTAATTGCCGTTATATTAAAATGTTGATTATTAAATAATTTAGTAAGTGTACTTAGTTTACACAGATCTTTGAATATGCAGCTTATTCTCCGAACTGATAAAAAAAAATGAAATAAGGTTCGACAAAATTGAGATCTTAAAATTCCACTAACCCATATAATAGTCACAGATAATAAAGATATCAATCTAGACATAACTGTACCCGTACCCCTTGGAATACTGACAACCTATCAATAGTCTATCTCACGGTCTTAGGTGAATCTATGCAATAGGGAATTTAAATTATAATCCATATCTGTATTATTTATGATAAAAAATTTTTACAGATATCCCTACTTAAGGTGTATAAATAATGGTATTGATGTATACTAAATTTAGGTATATATTTGTAATCTATGTATTTATTTTGTTCTTATTAATTATCGAATAGAATCTCATTAAATAATATTATATGTAGGTCTATGAAATACGGGTTAAATTTAATTCTAGCTTATAGTAGGTAATGGAAAAAATTTAAAAAACAAATATTTTTCAGGTATAATTCGTGAACATATTTTCATTTTTGATCACATTTTACAAACTTTCATTTCCTTTATTAACGAAAGTTATAGTATAACTATTTGTACATATTATATTATATGAGATATACGATTAGTAACATTTCATTCAGGGGCATAGGTTAAGAAAGGTGGTAAAACCCCTTAATATATAGATGAGTACAATTATTTTGTCCTCTTCTATCACAAATAATAGGTACCTAAGTAGTCAGATTCAATGACACCGACGACCTCGGGGTACAATTATTACGGACTTACTTATGCATTTTAAAACTACTACTCTCTCCATAAACTATAATCTATGACTACATCTCTATCTACATAAATTTCTCGAGTTACAATTACACGTTCCCAATAGTTATTAATTTATAATATAAATAACATTATGACTGATAACAAACACATTGCCTATTTATTGGTATCTAAAAGGGTCTTTTTAATATTTTTCCTATTAAAAATTATACAAACATATATATTTTGGTTTGTTTCAAAATACATACCTTATGAGTTCCATAGTGATAAATTTACTGATTAGAATAGGTATGACGTATGTCGGCAACGTACATGTTTCTATCTCACCAATTAACTTGTCAACGATAAAATGATTTTATAATTTCGAAAATCATTTTGCTATAAAGTCAGGTAGATAAATATTATGTTATTCGAAATGTATTCCGTAATAAAAGGAAATTAACAATACCATCAAATATAATTACAATTAATAGGGTTACTAAAACTTTATTCTCATATAGGAACATGGTGCGAAACGATATAATGAAAATTGTGTCATACCAGGCTAAAAAAAAATGGAAACAATCTCCTTCATATTATAATTTATTTGTATATATGTCTCATTTTAAACAAGAAAATGTATACGTTTAAGTGCATTTGAATTTATTTTTAAACAATAAACCTATTTTTCATTATTTTGACTAAAAAGGAAAGAATTTTGAATTTAAAAGTTAAATAGTCATATAAGTAATAGATACAAAGGAGAGGGGAAATTTTTGACTATTTGTGGTGTATTAGTGTTCACCATCAATTGTAAAAAAATATGAACAAGGGATGAGATAGGCTTGTTTGAGGAAAATAAGGGTACGTTCAAGAGGAGTTATAAAACAGCCAAACCGTGTTTCGGTCGAAAATAAAACCTCACATATTTCAGACTTGTCTATTGATTATTAAAATGTAAATTTCTTAACACTGCTTTTAATCAGAAAAGACTGAATTAGAGAGTCGGTTTAAATTTTGAAGTTTGAAAGTTGACATTTTGAACAAAAATTTGAGTTATAATTTTTTTAATATTTTCTGTTTTAAAATATAAATAATTTAAATATTGAAAACATTTAATATTATTGTAATTAGATACACAATAATCTGTATTATTTCAAATTTTTTTCCATTTTAATATAAAATTGTCTAGAAATTCTAAAAATAACCTCCCTAAATAAACCCCATGAAAACTATATTTCATTAAAGTGCTAAAATTGAAAATCGGTGTAAAATTTCTGTTAGTTGTAAACAGAAAAAAAAATCCTTCATCTCTTTACTACAGTTAGGTATTTTTTTAGATAAAATATTTGGGGCTTTGGAGTATAACCTGTACACAGCAATCGATTTACAAACTAACCATTCTGTAAGATTTTTTTTTGTTATAATATGTCACCTATTAATGCCCTAAAAGTATCTGTTAGACAAATCAGTTAGAAGAATAACTATGACCAAGGGCGGACTGGTTGGGGTGCTGTAAAATCCCTAGCCCCAAATTCACAATTTTTCAGATAAATTATTTTTATATTTTATATTACAATATCTAAAATTGCTATGATATACGTTTTGTTTTAAAACTATGAGAAATAAATTTTATATCCATAACAATTTCAATGAGATGTATATTGTACAACAAAGTGCCATAGAAAAAGTAACTATTGCCCCTAAAAAATTATATATGGCTACGACCACGTAAGTACAAAATGAAATTGAAAAATTCGTCCAATTAATAAATATTCCATATGTTATAATCAAAAATTTAATCCATATCACCTACTTAATAAAATACAAATTTCAAATCTCCACAATTATACTGAATTAGAACAGAAATCAAAATTATTAATAATAAAAGCATAATCTTCGTACATTTTCTAGTGTGCCCAATTTGTAACCCAGATAATATAAAATCAGCATCGAAAATTAAAAAAAAAAAAAAACCACCACAATCTAGATAAAATTTCCATTCTAAAAAGAAGCCACAATTACGTATTGAAGCAAGACTTTCAGTAGACATTTTTGTCAGTGTAAAAGTGAATTCATTGTAAAACCTATACATTTTTCGTAAGTCTGTATAAAATATACAAAAGGAACAAAAAATACAAAAGAACTAAGTAAATAAAAATTGTTAGTTTTCACAAGCAAAACAAAGGACCTTGAAGTTTGTACTAATAAAAGTAAATTAATTAATATATAAATGAGGGGATACTGTCCAATATAGTCAACAAAGGGTTTATTTCTATGCTAGCTAGCTAAGTAAATTTAATTTCGTTTATATTAGCTTACCACTGCCAGACTAATGACTAGGTAAGTAACCTAACCTAACCGCCGGATCATAATAGTATAGCCAATTACTTATATCATGAAGATGTAAATCTGTATAATACCAATTACAATTTAAAAATTCGTTGTTACAAAACATTGTTAATTTTAGAAAATTACTGGACTGGTGTTAAAATTAACGACACCGTATTTATTTATTTGCAGCATCACGTGAATATATATATATATATATATAGTGCAAACTATTTATACTAGTTTGCATCTCCTCTAATTTCCCCCTAGCAATAATAAACGAACAACAGAAAAAACAAATATACTAATCTAATTGATTACAATTATGTAATATTCAAATTAATCTAAATACCTGCCATACGGAAAATTCAATAAAACTACCTAACAATATCTATACTTATATTGGTACACGAGAAATAAAAAGTATACGGAATAATTTATTTAAAGTATTAATATCCAATTGATATAATAGTTAATTTTGTTCAATAGTGAAGATACTCTTTATTCTATCAGATATTTATAGCAAGTGTAAAATAATGAGTTTTGTAAAAGCAAATTTCTAAAATATATAATCGTAGCCAATACTCGAAGAGTGCGAAAAAATTTTAAACACTAAATTTTAAATATTTATGTGATATTAGATAAGAGGCAAATAAAATTCGAGGAAGGGAAATCAGAGCCATGAATTTAGTGGTAGATCCGTGATACTAATCTCAGATACATGGGTGATACGTTATTCGGTATTCATTGCGTAGGTACATTTGTGTAGCGTATGGGAAATTTGTACGTTTTTTTAAATCATTAAAAATGTGCAATTATCATAAAGTTAATTAAACCAGTCTCTCTGTAAATTTCAAATACCTATCTCAACTGCCTGTTGACATAAAGAAATTCTGAGCAGTTTATTTTCTTTCTTCAGTTTTCCAATATTTTTATTGTTTCACATTTAATGTTTGGCCAGTTTTTCCTAGCTATAGCCTTCATTAAAACTGAACGTGCAATCTATCAATTTCACGATGTAAAAACTAAGGGTGGTATACATTAATTTTCCAAAATATACAATTCCGAAAGAAACAAATGGCAAATAAATTTCATTGAAATAGAAAGTAAACAAATGGTTTTGGATACTTTGTTAGGTATATTTCTAGTATTATTGAGGAATCCAAATTTGTCCAGGAAAAAAAATGGGGGGGAATTACCAACAACTTTCATAATCCTATCTCTAGTCAGATTGAAAAATAGCTACTTAAGAATCTGAATGGAGGAAAATGTATTGGTTTTACAACGTTCCTTTTTACCATAATTTTTGACAAATACACTACCTGTAAATTACCATTCCGTTAATTAACAGTAGACTATCGTACAATATTTAGTTTTTTTTTTTAAAAAAGTTTACTTAAACGAAAAAAAAAAAAACCAGCTAGTGAATTTAAATCTTTTACCCCGGTTATCACAATGGTAACGAAGTGGTAAAAAATTTATTAGTACGAGACACATGATAAGTTGTGATTTTTCAGTCACAATGATAATCACTATTAAAAACGTATTGGTTACACGTACCCTGCAGGATATTTTCCTTTCAAAAAAATAAGAAGATTTCGGACTTTGCCCATTTAAATTATAAAAGTGATGTTGATGAATTTTTCTTTTATTCTTTAAATACTACCATGTACTTTTAAATCAGTCAAATTAGATACGAAAAAGGTGATGTTAAAGGAAAGAAAAATTGAAAAATACAATCGTACACCATTAAATGGATGTCAATATTAAAAGTAATAAAAACAAATTAAAATTTAAGTTACATTAAGGATCATTTTCCCAGATGACCAAATATTAAATAAATTATGGAAAAAGAAATAATAAAGATATTAACATATCAACGTACTAGTCAAGCGGAGTACCAGTTATTTAATAAGAGGTTAGTCTCACTATCTCAGTTAACGAGAATTTAAAAATACGATCTCTACAAGACGGCACTGTGGAAATATTTTTTAAGTGAGGTTACTTAATAATTGGACTACGCGAATGAAGGATAAACTGTAAAACTAAAAGTATAAGACTGCTTTTGTAAAAATATGCATAAGATGGGGGTTATCCTCATCTTGATCACCCACTATGGCTAAATCGAAAAAACGTCATCACTATTCTTAGTCTTTATCAGTGTTAAGTATATAGTCACATTTGATATAGTTACATTATTAGCGAGTCTTATTTAATGATTTACTATCTCGATAACGCCTTCAGTGATCGATCTATGGATTTATAGGAACAAACTATTCCTATTTATTTATATTTATATATACAGGTCACAATTTTTGGTATAAAGATACATATCAAGGGTTAGGACAAAAGTTACGAACAGTAATTCGAGGCAACCATTGTTTGACAATTATGGAACTTAGCGAGGAATTTGAAATCTTATTCGGATCAGTTCAAACCATATTGACTACTGATTTAAATACAAGAGTTGCTGTCAGATTTGTTTCAAAATTGCTTTCAGATGAGCAAAAAAGAAAACCGAAAACAGATAGCCACTGTTCCGAATCTGATGAATCATTTTTAAAATCAATTACAACTGGTGACGAGACTTGGGTATATGGCTATGAATCCAGAAAAAAATGTACAACCTTTGCAATGGAAGACACCAGATTCACTACGATCCAAAAAAAGTTCGTCAAGTTAAGGTTATGTAGTCTGGCAGTTGGAAGTTGCATCACGATAATGCACCAGCCCATATTGTGCAGCAATTTTTGGCCAAACATGATATCCCAGTTGTTTATCAACCTCCTCTATTCACCAGATCTAGCACCATGGGATTTCTTTTTTTTTTTTATTATTATTCCCAAAGATAAAAATAGCAATTAAGGGTAAACGTTTTCAAGATGTAGATGAAATAAAGAGACGGAGCAGCCAAGAGAATTTTCTAAAATGACTTCCAGTTTTCAAAAATGGCAGGAAGTTAGAGAACATGTGCTCAGCAAAATTTTTATTTTGAGATTGAATATAAATATTTTATCTAATAAATTTTTATTATGAATAGCCTGGATACATTTCGATTAGACCTCGTATGTATGCCGAATCAGTGAGGAGTAATATAAAGTTCAACAAAGTTTAAGACTTCGATTCTAAGGTAGATAAATGTCTCAGTAGAATTTGACACTTAACTGCTAGAGCAGATGCAGTTTGTTTGCAACTGCTTTGAACAATCCGTACGAAAATTCAAAATTAGAATCAGGAATGACGTAAACATGTTAAGGGATAGTCAAAAATCCTTGCAATGTGCAACATTAGATGAAGAGAAAGTTTGAAAATAACTCTCCTAACGAACTAATAGGATCACCCAAGGTGTAATACAAATAACTGATAAGCAGTCAAATTTTATATAGAACCGAATATAGGTTGAACAAAACTTTGGGCAAGAAAAGAAAGGTTTAAGGATCTTTAAAATCTTGCATGTTGTGACAATTTATAACAGAGTACTCTATGAATTGATTCAAAAAAATAATAACGAGAATTCCTACAATTTGATATACAATTAATAACGCTTTAAGCAAACAAGTTTGTAAAACTATTTTTAATATTAAGAACTTTGAAACCACTTTTCATGAAAGGTAATTTTAAGAGTGCAATTTACGGTTCTTATGGCAGTCTAAAATTATAAATGGTCAGAACTCTGGGCGAAGTGAATTTAGATACTTAAGAGGCTGGCTTTAGTTCCTTCGTGAAAATCAACAAGTATAGAAATTAAACAAAGGACATTACTTTCATTAACAAAACTTTAAAAAAAAAATTAAAATAGAGCTTATTTTCAAGTAACCAAATTGAGTCAAAATCGAGCAAACAGCAGTACATACATAAAAAAAGTAAGTTAATTATGAAACGGTCGAAAAGTATTCTCAATTTATCAAAATTACTATAAACTGTAGTGTTTAACCATCCTAGTCACCACGAACAGTAAATTTGTAAATCTGTGAATTACGAACCTGTCCTGGAAATTGGATTTTTTTTTTTTTTCGGGTTAAAAATTGATTGCAATTATAAAAGGGGGGAAAAGTAAATAATGAAAATTCAACGAATTTGAAATAGCTAGACAATCAGGAGTAAAACAAAAAGAAATAGGTTAAATTTATCAGATATTAAATGCAAAAGAAACCAAAGTAGGGATGGTAGGGAACACATTCCGCAGGATTTTGTTCTTATAAGATTTCCAGGAAGTAAATTAGGGAAACATGTTTACACATAGTATGTATGTATAATAAAAACTATAGAATTGATAATTTCAAAGATTACTCCTCTAAACAATCTAAATTAAAAAATACCTGAATATAGTAGATGTTGCAAACTTGACACATTTGCAAGCTAGAAATTGACATTAAAAAGCAGTATAGACTACCAGTAATAAAAAGGGGATAAGACACAATAAATTGCTCTTAAAAGAAAGAGAATAAGTTGCTAGATTTCAGTAAAAAGAATATTAAAATTTAAATGAGTATTAACTTAAATTAAACTTTAAAATTTTAGAACGTCCTTCAAAACACTTTATTATTTTTCTTTGAAAAATTCATCAAATGATTAATCATAAAATTAAAATAAAATAAAAAAAAATAAGGGAATTCATTCTGTATCAGTGCTTCAAAGGATTAAAGATGCTCATGAAAAAATTAAACAAAATTTTTTTAAAAAATATTATGAAATTGTTAAGTTAATTAAGTTAAAATTTAAAAACCTTGATAGTTAACAGAATTTAAATTTTGAAGTTAGACCTACCCTCAATGAATTTAAACAAATCTATTATGATCAAATGTTGACCTCATTTTAAATGTAAAAAATTACTCAATATTTCCATAATTAAAACTTCATTTCAGATCAAAATTAGGTTAAACATTAGAAAATATAGAGATCAACATTTGAAACAAATATAAAATCACTTACCTTTGGAGACAATTATTCTTCTCGTCAAAAAAGATGTTCGTTTGGTTTTTTTTTTTTTTTTTTATATATATATACTTTATTACTCATCAAACAATAATCACTCACTTCTTTACTCTATAACATATTAAACATCCGTTTTCTGGAGTTTTTTTTATCTATAATGTGGTTAAGTCTTTGTACTCTACTCATCTTATACGAAAAATCACACTTTTTTCATTTAAATATACATATAAAAAACCTCCATTTTCTAACTTTTTTTTTCTTGATAAATACATATTATATAGATTTCATTACTTGAAAAATTATATACCAAAAATATTTCACTCAACACAATTGTCATAGACATAGTAAAAGGTAAAAGGATAAATAAAATACCAACTCTGTCAGCCCTTCTTTTTTTTTTTTTTTTGAACTTCTTTGAATTTTTTTAATACCCCTTACCAAGATGTTACCAAGATGTATACAGTAGTTAGTAGAACTACTAATGGTGCATACAAACTGTATACCTACAACTAATGGACTGGTATGAATTTTTCCTACTTAAGCTAAAAATAATAAAATTAATTAAACAAGGCCCTAAGAAGGGCCTTTTGAAAAACACATAAATAAAATATTGATGTAATGTAAAAATATATAAATAAAATAATTAAATCTAAACGAAATGATAAGATGTGAACAATAATGAAGAAGAAAGAAATATAGGAAAAGAAAGGTTAACTAATGGAATGGAGAATCCCTATTTACCGTTACCTTATACTTACCTTCATAATGTGAATCATTCAAGTCTTCATCACTGCACCTTGTGTGTTCCATCAGATCAGTTAGAATGATTGTTTATTAAATTTTAACAGTGGTACTGAATTTACTTTAAGGTAATTTAAAAAATAAAACACTGTAGGAAAAAATGATAACAAGACATGTAACGTTAGAGCTGAAATTGCACCCCCAGTTACCCATCACTACAGCCATAAACCTTTCATAAACATTTCACAACTCCCTCAACACAATTTTTGTAATACAAAGTAAACAAAACATTAGGGAAAAGGTAAATGAAGATCTCTGTAAGGAATAATAAATTGATTAGGTTTTCCTCAGGACCCATAAGAACTCAAAAACACAAGCTCAAAACTAAGTTCATGGGTCCAAAGAGAAAAACTTTACAACAAACTAAAATAAATTTAAAACTATTTAATTTTAAATTAAAATATAAATGGATAAAAGCAAATTAAAAAGAATAAAAGGATGGTAGGCAATTTGCCACAAAAGAATAACTTACGAGCCTCCTTTCGCTCTAGTCCAACTTTTGACAAATTGTTTAAGGGAAATTAGTACTTTTGTAAAAAGGAAAAAAAAGGTAAGTTGCCCTAACAGAGATCTTTAATGGGGTTCAATACATATATATAAAAAAAAAAAAAAAAAATTAAAAACTTATTGCAGCACTCACCTAAAATCACCATAAATTGAAACCTTTGGATTCCTCATAAACCTACTTAATAATGACATATTTCTCTCGCTAAATGTTTTTATTTAAAACAAGACAAAAAGGAGTAGTAATTGCAAAAATTAAAGAGAAATTATATACAAAGAAAAAAAAAAGTGGTTAGCAAAATGATTCCCTACACCGCAGGTTACTAATAACAGCCAAAAAAAAAAGTGCCCAGAAAAAAAAAAAAGTACCATTCAAAAGCTCAAACCGAACCAAGGCTGGGTCCATATATGATACACAATAAGGTAACAATAAGAAATGTCATATGTGAACCTTACCTAAGGTTCTGCCACAGCTATATTTCTATTATTAGAATTGAAAAAACTTGGTGAATATCAATTTTGTTAATAGTTGGTAATCTATTAACTTAAATTTACAGTATTAATCAACGCTGTGATTAACATTTACTAGAAGATATAAAAATTCAACCAAATTTCTCCAAACTTCAAAGTATGTTGACCAATCAAAAGGTTACATACTTAGAAGTCGTAAAATTAAAATCGAGTCTTACCTTGAGTATCCCTGTGAGCTCCAACTGCTTCCTGTGCATTCATGAACACCTCATCCGTCGTTTGGTTACCTGACATTGGCCATTGACCGAAACCTAAAAAAAAATTTCAGAATTACTATATAGAAAAAACATTAGTCAATAATATTACACATACTTTGGTTAGAATTGTCATGAGATGGGCCAGCTCTTGACATGTCCATACTGTTATCCATATCATCATCATCATCTAAAGTCAAGTCTTCTATACTGTCCTCGTTGTTCATTTCTTCCAAATACTCAGTCTTAGGTTCAATCAGTTCGCCTGTCATTTCGATCTTTGGTCCAACCACTCCTTCAACAGCAACCGTTGTGTCATGGTTATTGACGACACGGCTGTTATCAGTCTCTTGATCACCGTCCTCCAACGGTGGTGCACCCTTAGTTATGGTGGCAGGAATGTTAGGAACACCGACGCCGCTCAGGGCTCCGGACTGAAGGGGCGGTACATCACAGGAGTTGCTCGTATCAATATGACTGTCTGGATCATCGCTTGTTGACGGCCTGCGCTGGTTACGCCTACGTTTCCTTGGTGTGGGTGAGGCACTATCATCACGAGACCTGA
Source organism: Cinara cedri (assembly GCA_902439185.1). Classification (NCBI taxonomy): domain Eukaryota; kingdom Metazoa; phylum Arthropoda; class Insecta; order Hemiptera; family Aphididae; genus Cinara; species Cinara cedri. Next base: position 892,656 of record CABPRJ010000483.1, read on the forward strand.
TGTGTGGACTTTCTGGTCTCCTCTCTATCGTTAAACCCTGTGCTGTTGTAGATGGGCCACGTGTGACCGACTGTTGTTGTACTGGTTTCCTAACAGGAGCGGCAACCGGTGCCCTGTTTGGTGCTGAAGTAGTGGCACCTTCATCAGGGCCACCACCGTCGGTTAAGCCCTTGATCTGCAATGATTCTGCAGCTTTCAGGAACGTGCTTAACTGGTCTTGGGAAATATTGACTTCCCCTCTGTACATATAATCCATCATACTTTTAAGTTCTTGGAACTTGATATCCTTGAGTATGACAATTGGGTGCTTTTCATAATGTTGGCTAAGTAATAGCTGTAAATAGAAAAAAATCAATTTAATTAATATTACAAATTTATACACTATAATAAACCTAACGATGTTCTAAACAACTTTAACGATAATAATTATTAATTAAAATTTAAATTAAATAAAACAAAATCAATCTGCCATCAAAAATAAAAATGCTGTTTAGTTTTTTTTTTTATTTCAGTACAAAACTATAATTTATAGTTTAAAACACAAGTATAAATAGTGCCTTTAATAATTCTATAAATGGGAAGGTTCAACTAGAAATATATAGCATTAACACTATAAACAAAATATATAGTTGTATTGCGAAATCAAGAAAAAAGTTAGACTCAACCACCAGATTTGACTTTTGAAAATTAAAAACAAGTTTGATAGTATACACTGATAACAGTGATAACATTATACCCCTGCGATACTACAGCTGTTATCACAGTATATAAATCCGAAAATTAATTTAAAATTGAATAAACAATTATTTGGAACCACGTATGAAACTTTTTTTGTCACTTCTAATGAGCACCTAATAGACTTCAATGAAATAAGTGTTGTGCTATAGAAAGCATAGTAATGATTTAAATTGGAAACCCATAATTAATGCGCAATAAATACAAGCAACTTAATACATAATTTTAAAAATCTGTTGATATTAAATACAAAAGTAAATATTATACTATGAAACAGATATTGTATTTTTATTTTTTAAGTTCATAAAATTACTATGTTCCCACAAATTATTTTTGAATTAGACACCTCAAACATATTCATTACATTGGTAAATTTTTTAAAATTAAGATTTTAAACCTGATGAAAAAAAAAAAATTAAATTTATTTATGGATATAAAGTTTATTTTCAAATGATTACAAGATTTAAGACAACCTAGGGTAATATTGTATTAAGAGTTTAAAAAAAATAATATTTTGGCATTTTCAATAAACTTCATATAGTAACTATCAATCAATAATATTTGAATATTAGAGTGAAATGTGTCAATAATTCTACAATAAACAAACCATGGTCCTTGAACATTAATGATAGAACAATAAACTCTTAAAATATAAGACTGATAAGAAAAATTGTCTTATATACATAATTTTGGTGTACAATAATACTCAATATTGTTTACAGACAAAATTCCCGAAATATCAGATCACACTTTATAATGAATAAGTTTGTGAATGTGTGAAATTTCTAAGACTTGAATCTAATAACGAGATAAATACTTAAGACAAAAGAATTTAATGTCACGAAACGAAATACCTTATCAAATAATATATTTGATAATGTGCTAACAGATAACACCGTAAACAATGCAATCACTGATAACGTTGTAAATAACGCAATCACTGATAACAATACTATCAATACCACACTATCATTGATAAAAATGTGAGCAATAATCAGTGGTAACATGGAAAAAACCAATGGTAACAATATTAAGAACACAATCACAGATAACCATGTAAACAATAAAATCAAATAAAACAAAATTAAACACCTTGGCAAACCATTTTTAAGAATTAAAAACAAGATGGAAATATAAGATACCTAAACAAAAGACGTAAAATATGTATTTTACATTGAAACACTTGTCATACAATGGATAACACATCAGAGCCAAATTCCACAACTTAAAAATCAACAACCAATTGTTCGTAATTAAATTAAATGTCTAATCATACTAGTGAATATTAAAAACATGACAGATAATACTGTATTATATTTTAAGATATTAAACTCCTTTTACGTTATTTATGAAAAGAACATAAACAGAAAGTCAGAATTTCAATAATATCAATTACAAAAACTAAAAAAACTTGGTTCCTGGTAGCAGAATATATGTGAAATTAACATTATATTAGCACCACACATCAATAATTCATGGTTTAGATTGAAATCCATTTTAAGAAGTGTGATTTAAAAAATAGTCAAGATGTGAATTTAATAATGTTGAAACCAAAATCTAGTAAAACTGAACAAAGTGATATAACAGCATAAATAATAAACCTATTTCGAGTTGGTATGCATAATTGAAAAAGATAATGTTTAAGATTTAAATAATAATGGTAAGTGTACATACAATGACAGCAACAAAAATATTTCAAAATAAAACAATAAGGAAATCTCGAAAATTAAATTAATTTAATTGAATTAATTATTTTAGAAGTTTTAATTACCACCTAATCATAACAATTTGTTTCAATTACTCTTGTCACATGAGTATACGCTAAACCTATCAAATAATAAAAGACCAATCCCCCAAGGCCCATTAACAATAATCACATAACACTGGTGGATATTTAATAATTATCAATATTATTTCTATATTAAAATTGCCATAGGCATAATAGTCTTTAACGAGTACCAAGAATAATACGAAATAGAAATGGAAAATTGCCAGAATTATGAGAAATAAATGGCACGTAGACCAAAAACAGAAAATAATTCAAAGAATTAACGATAATAATAATGCATTCTCACCAAACGAAAGTTTTTTTTTTTTTTATAAATTAGACAAAATATTTCGAACTAGGGAATTATAATTACCTCCAAGTATGGGCTGCAAGCACACAGCACGACCTTATGAGCTTTAAGGTATTTCCCTTCGGCCGCCAACGTGCAGTCGACTAGCGTACCGCTTTCCAACAACGTATCGAACACGCTAATCAACGTGCTCTGATGGTTGTTCCAGCGCAGACAGAAATGTTGGTTGTCTCCCGCCATGTTTATCACAGATCTATAAAAAAAAAAAAAATAAGTTAAACAAAATACCTAAGCGTCGGGTAGACACGTAAATCGGAAGTATAACAAACACAAGATATCTCACCTTATAATTTAAACAACATTTACAAAAGTTAATTGAATTAAAAAAAAAAAAAAAAACGTAAGTCAAAACAATAAAACACTTATTAACGGTTGATTTGGTTAAATAATTAATACTGAATATTAACGTAAGGCATTAAAAATTAGCGTTCAGAACTAACGCTTTCTAAGTCAACGAGTAGGAAAAATAGTTATGCGCGACTGCTGGGAAGTGAATGTGATGAAATGTTAGCGGGGGGACATTGAAAGCAGCAGCAGCAGCAGCAGAGCGAGTACACGACCGTCCTGCTTCACATCAAGTACGAAACAAAGCAATTGACGATGGCGCGTCCGGGTCGCAGTCAGAACGCTCGTGCGCAAAATACGAAAACAGGCGTTGTGCGCACAGAGCGCCGATCGCCGCGCGGCGGCCGTGGTCCTGTCCCGTGTTCTGTGCCAAAAAACTCGATTGCGCGGCGTAGCGCTCGCCCGGTACGACGACCGGACGGGCGTGTCGGACACGGCGGCCGTGCACAAGCCGCCCGGGCAACCGTGTCAGGAACAGAACACGGCACAGGACCCGGGCGAGTCTTGTGGCAGCTGCAAGTAAGCCGCCCGCTCACCCGCGCAACCGTCCGCCCAACGGTGCGGTCGGGGCCCGCGCGGTGCTGGCCGCTGCAGGCTGACGACCCGATGTTCGGCACCGGGCCAGAAACCGTCCATAGCAAACGGGCCGTTCCCCACCCGCCCGACCACGCGTTTTTGCTTGATCGAACGAGCTCTCACGACCCGGCCGCCGCCGCCGCCGCTGCCCGTACAAAAACCATGGCGGCGGACATTTTCCCGTCGACCGTTGCCGCTGCAAAGCGAAATCCAAATCCACTTTCGGCCGTTTCGACCGTGATCATCGGTAATTTCCGCGGAACAACAAGAAAATTGTATTTTCGAAAGAATAAAAATGATACACAAGGTGCACACGTTTTTCGAAAATCACCCAACTCCCAAACGACAATTAACCATTCGACAAATTTTAATAAACGGTATGCATTTCGTGCCCGCCAACGGTTTGAATTGTCGTCTGGTGTTGGATCGTACCGATTGCGTTGGCCAAACCGTATTTCCCACAGTCGAATGGTTGCGGGTATTTAAATTTTCTTATCGATAATTCCCATAGTTGCATTTGCACTGTGACTATTATTAGTTAACATGTTCGGCAAATTATTGTAACTATTGATCGAAACGATACGACGATATTCGGAACGGAAATTTGAACATGTTTGTATTGGAAAATGATCGCAATATGATTGCGGCCGGTATGGGAAGGCACTGCGTTATTTTCCTAGTTTGTGGCAAATTTATCGCCGCCACGATAATTATTTACCGTATTTTGTTACAATTATTATATTACTGTCCAAGCTGTTATCGGATCCCGGCACGAACTCGTGGCCCGTCTCGGTTACCGTTATAGTATCTAAATTTTTTGTTTGACTCGAGAATAAACCGACTGCGTGGCGTATTGTTACGCGAAAATAAATAGGCGAACGATATTTCAATCATCGGCGTCGGCCAATTTTTCAATTCGGCGTAAAATTCCAACGACGGTCCGCACGCCATTCCGGCGACTGGTAAATTTCCGATATCTTTCGTCGGTGGTCGCTCGTCCTCGCGTTGGCCAACGACGGAAATCGGTCGGAATATCTGACCGCACGTTTCAGAGAGCGGTGTGTGGCATTTTTCGCCGACAAAAAAAATTCTACAAAGCGGCCGCATTTTAACCCAGGCGCCGTTGGTTTTTCCTCGCGGACGATTCCGGCGACGTCCGGGCGGCACCGCCGTCGTCGACGGGATTCTCATCGCAAAATTTCATCGCGGAAACGGAAAACGCCCGGATTTCGGTTTCCCGTTTCAGTGGCAATATCAATTTGTGCGCGCGAAACGGTAAAACCGCTTAAAAACAAACGATGACAAACCGAAAAAAAATCACGGTATTCGGTCATTTCCTCCACCACCACATCCACCCCCACCCGGCACCAGAACCTCATACCGCGTTTTTTACGCGTCCGCCGACGAAAACGACGATAACGACAATTTTTACAACATTAAATCGTGTTTCGGGGGGGAAAAAATATAACGTGTCCCAGTTCCGAGAGAAAAATATACGCGGCATCTGTCGGCGACGTCGATTATTATAACCGAAGCGGGTATTTTCCGACGAACCGTATTTGACAGAGTGTTACATCCGGGGATTCGTTATTTCTGTTTATCCGTCGGGAAATTTGTTGCCCGGAATATTTTATTATACCCACGCGCGTCGGAAACCAGAAAAGGTAAAATGGTTTCATTTTCGACCGATTCGATATTGCCGGGCGATTCGTTTGAGCGGGCACGCCTCGTTACGTGTGAAAGCATTGAATTATTCCGGAATTTATTTCTAGAACATTTGAGAAACAAGCTGCTCCGCAATTTTGTGTTTGCGTTATTTTCGGGAGGGGGGGGGGGTAAAACAACTGCCTACCTTTGATTTTGAAACGGCGACCTATATTTAAAAAAAAGTCCATAAATAGATTGGGTATTGGCCGAAACAATCGTTGGTGTTGACATTTTCGATTTCCGTTGACGGGACATACCGTTTTTATTTAATTTTAGGTTAGCGGAGAGTGTAGTGGTGCATTATTAACGGGGCCGCCGCACTGATGACGCTCCACTACTCTCGTCCGACCCACAGTTAAAAGTGGAACGTCTCGCAAACGGATCGACGGAAAATCGGAAAATGCCACCACCAGCAATTATTCCGGCCGACATCCGGATCTATTTATGGAATCGTCGGTACAGGTCGCCGTGCGAAAATCAAACGTGGGCGGTGGTTTTCACCCCCGCGAAAATAAGAGTGACGGGAAAACCGCACGAATATCGAATCGTCGAGCGGGGCCCGTTTGCCGGGACATTTTTGACAAACGGAATTCCGGAAGGAGTTTCGAGCTCGACCCCGGGACGCACCGAGATGCACCCACCCGCTGCTTAAATGAAAATCGCCCGGTACATCGGGAAAATAAAACGTTTCGTGGTTTTCGCGCCCGGGCCGTGTAACGGGAACGTCGGTCCGTATTGGTAAAATACGTTTTTACGTGACATTTTGCGACCTCGCGGGGTCTGTCACTGTGTGATGCGCGGCGCGCGTTACGCGACGGCGCGCCCCGAAACCCGAACCGGCCGTCCGAATTTGACGGTCAAATCGATCGGATCGCCGTTTTACCCGGTACCCCGCGGACGCGCGTGCGACCGCCGTTGTCGTAAAGGCACCACCCTCGCGCACGTTAAGGCCGGCCCACGAACACGATCATACAATTTGAGCGACCGCTATGTTTGTGCAGACATTGTGCCGAATTTTATTTATTCTTTTTCAAACGCTAACTAAATTATTAATATTTATCATTGTTGTTATTATTTCTAACAACTCTCCAAACGTATCTGCATCCATTCCAAGATAGTTTTGGGATAGTCTACTACTGAACTCATTTCGAGTTCTGATACTAACCGTTTCGCACGAGCCGTTTGAACGTGTGTTTGCGCAAACATAGTGGTCGCGCAAAATGTTCGATCGTGTATGGGGGGGGGGCCTTTGCGTGACGCGGACTTGATACCGGCGTGATGTCACGGGAACGTTTCGCGCGGCGCGCGGTCGTCGTTTATCATCGGCGCGCATCGAAAACGGACCCGTTCGGATTGAAAATAATTGACAACAATTATCGACGGGATTTTCTTATCGTTAATTGAACGCGATAACGTACGGGCCCGCAAAACGCAACGCGACGTGGCCGCCGGCCGATAACGCAACGCAGCGTCGCGAATAATTATCAATTGCGAGGTTTTAAATTTGTATTTTGTCTTTCATCTCTCCGTTCCCGTTTGTTCCCGTAGCGGCGCGACAATCGATTATTCTTCCCGAACGACCGGCACGCGATATTGAACCGTCGCGTTGGGTATTTGAAATGTCGTTTCACCGCGTGTCGGACAAACAGAGACCGCGAAAAATATTCCGCGATTCCGCAACACGATTGGGAGGCACCTGTAACAAAATAATACCGACGGTTTCGACCGAATCCCGTTTTCACAACGATATATTACGCGTGTCGATGAAATCGCATTGTACCGATTATGCCGAGACCCGATTTTCCGCGATTGGCATTTCGTTCGTTCGAGCGTTTTAATTTTTAACGAAAAAATACAAAAAAAAAAAACGATAATAAAATAATTTCGGTTGTTCGGCGTCCGAACGGGAACAATTTCAACCGAACGAGAACTCGCCGTCAACCCGGTGCCGATTTACAAATCCGTTTCAATCGTTGTTTGTTTTTTTTTCCTCTGTTTGACACGTTGTGTAGAGGCAATGGCTAATGCCTCGGTACCGTTGGACAATATTATCGTCTACGGTACGGTCTGTATTTGACGACGGTTTGTGTGTAATGCTCGGTAATTGATAGTAACAACAATTATTGTTAATAGTTGACGTCCCGGTCGATTGCGGTTATAATTTCATTAGTTTTAATTATAATTGTTGGTCGATGAAACATAATTCGTAATGATCGATATGGGCAACCAACACGCGCCGCGGGACGTACGATTTTATGCCAGAATATTACACTTCGGGTAGGGAAATTCTTTACGCGTTGTAACAAACGAACGAAAATCGCACGAATCGCAATAAAACCGACTCGTTTCGCTGGGAACCTAGGAAAAAAAAAAAAAAAAAAAGTTGAATTCGATCGTCTTAAAAAGAACACGCGGTAGGTTCCCAACTGTGTCGCGTAAATCTTTTTTCCTTTTTTTTTTTTCTCCCCGAATTTCGTTCACAGACAAATATAAACGTATTTTTACACTTTTTTTTCGTTAAGAACACGACAATGTAATACAAATACCAGCTGCTAATCTGTCCGATACCTAATGTATAAATAATACTCGCTACGGAGATTTCGATGGTTTCGTTTAAACACGTTATTAATAAATAATGTCTGTACACACACAAGGTATACAAATATTAAAACAGGCGTAAAATAACGCGGTGCTATAGGCGCTGCCAGTATATTATTGATACCTATGGACTGTGGTTTAATTAGATTATTTTCGCTATCAGGAATTGAACATCAAGTAGCATATGTTTTGTCTTTTTAATGGCGCTCGGGGAGCTAAGCTTTTTGAATTTTCTTTGTAGTTTTACCAATAATGTCAGACGACTGGCGACGAAACACGTTTCTGTCACCTATTTTCGACATCGATTTAATGAAACGATAAAATGTCCAACCGAATTTCGCTCAGAATCGTTTTTGGTTTTCAACGATTTGCCGCTATTCGAATAACTGCTACCGTAAAAACGATTCGAAAAATCGAGAAGTTCATTCACGCGGCGATTTTATTTATTTTTTCCTAGCCATTGAATTTCTTTTAACTCTTTTCTTTTATCTCTTTTCTGTTCAATGCGTTTAAATAAAATTAATTTTCATTTCATTTGATTTATGGGAAAAATGGAACGTTGTTCTTGTATCTTACGAGACATATTATTGAAAGTTAGCAAACTGTTCGTCCATATTTAACGAAATATTTTAAAAATTGACGTGAACAACACGACAAATAATATTTCGAACGGGAACCTTCGACTTGGCACGTCGAACTATCTGAACGTTCAAATCGTGTGATTTATTTAAATTCAGTATTAGTGGCTCTATCTAGGCATGTCATGCGTCGTCATATTATTATAATTACTATTTATCAAAACTTAACAACATTTTATTTTACACATTTCATGTGCGTTTAAATTTATCGTTTTAAACTATTTAAATAATATTATCAATTCAGTTTTTTTTTTTTTCAGAAAACATTCATAATATATATGAATTAGAAGATCTTTTTACTTTAAATATTAAATAATATAATATAGGACGTGTTTTATGTACTTATTTATATTTAATTGAAACTTGAACGATACCTATTAAATCATTAGAAATCGTATAAAAATAGGTACCTATATGACATCGTCTTAAACTTAAACCTTTTTCCATTTGCATACTTTGCAATATATAATTTTGCACTTTACACAACTTCTATGGATTTTTTCCTATCACACAATAATTGCCCAAAAGACAAAAGTCCGGTTAATCCCGGTTTCGTTACTGAGTACTCAAGTTACAACTATAATGGTATATTTTTGTACATTATTATAAACAAAAAGTCATAAAAAAGACGTCCTAGGACAATAGGGACGGGTGCAGCCACTGTTATGGATAATTTAATGAATACCTGTAAGCAAAGATGTAAACCATTGCTTATGAAAAAAACGATTCTGAGCGGAATTCAGTTGATAGTGATGCTTTGTCAAAAATATATATGTCATTTTATAGTAAAATAATTAAATAGGCTTTGTATATTTTCTTTAATTATATTTATTTCATGTTGTACCGATTTTCCCAGTTTTCCTACATTTTTCCCATGTTTTATCCCGGTTTTTCACATTTGCTGGGAAAACTCTTAAGAAAATCAAAAAAATGACCTGCTTAAAATACGTACCCACATCGATTCGCTTTCAGAAAAGGTGGTACACGTAGAAATCCGAGCTAGTCTTCTGGTAGAAAAGTTGCACACAGATAAAAAAAAAAATAAACATCTTTGTAAAACTATAAGCTTCTTCGCTCCACTCAGAATTTATATCACTGCAGAACTAAACTGTTTTGATACTTTCTTTTTAATTTTCAAGTACCTACCTACGTGTGTTCTGAGTGCAGATGACCCGAGTTCGTCAAGTCACTAACCGACATTTGCCTACTAGGTACCCAGTTCTGGTCCCACTACCCGTTAGAATAAATTTTCAGTGCATAACCGTACTGACTAACGGTGTTTTTTTTTTAAATCGAGTTATTAGTTCGTTACCTTTCTACACAAAAGAAAAATGTTTATTATGATCCGTCATACCTATAACTACAGTAATTGAACAATAAATTCGACTTGATTACGGGTCGTCGAAATAATATAAACGTCGTCACTCGTCACGTTATTAATTTCATATCTTTTAACACATTTTAATAAATTTCTGTTACATATTAGTTATTTTTTCGTTTTCTAGTATATAGACTACTTAATGATATTATCATACATAAAATATTGATACTTATATCAAATCTACAGGCCGTTTGTTTTTCAGATTAAATTAGGGTGACCATACGTCCTGTTTGATGCAGGATTGTTCTAATTTCGACTGCGTGTCCTGTGGTACTGACGAACTCCTTTCGGGACGCTTTTTGTCCTGTTTTATATGTCTGAGTTTTATTCCGTATTAATAATTCTGGGTATAAATATTTTAAAATTTTTTAACTCGCAGATTAAAATTTATTTTAATTTTTTATTGATATAAATTTGTTGACGAAAGTATTCGTTATAGATGAAAAATAATAACCACACGAATCGATACCGGTGGTAATACATCGTAAGATATACGGGTTTATTTAAAATAGTTCATAATGTAGGCATAATTTATTATGAAAAATTAACAAAAACACCTATAATAATTAATTAATATGACTTTGAATGTATTATTGAAATTATTTCGTCCTGTTCTTGATTTTTTTAAATATTGTCACCTTATATTACTAAATAGATAACCACCTATACAATGTGAGTACTTATTAAATTTGATATATAAATATTTTTTTTTTTTTTTTTAACGAAGAATTCGGTCGGTGTTGTATACCGACCTAATAATAATACTTGTTTTGTTTTGTTTTTTATTTTTTTTTTACCTATGTTACTATTTTACTATAACAACTAACGAGGTGTAACGGAGTTATTGAGTACCGTTGACCTTATAATGTCGAAACAAATAAAAAAGTGGCACGTACACAAGGTAACTTTTTTTTTACTTGCTTAATTATTGTTTATTTACTTGTGCGCGATTTTTATATTATGCTCAATGTACTGATGCATTGTGTATTTTTTTCATAGCTGTCTTTTTTTTTTATCAGTCTTTTATCAGTAATGATTAGATCGGTTGGATCCAAACGATTTAACAATCCCATTAAAAACGCATGTAATATCTTTTTGTAGTCGTTGTACCAAAATACGAGTGCTTACAAACTAAGATTTTACGATTATCAAATACGAGACACTCAAACGAGTTTTTCACTTATAAAATAACACATTTAACTACTTAATGTATAGAATATATGATTGCTTTGTAATGCATAATGTTACATTGCATCAATTATTTACATGCTATTTTGTTTTTGTGTGTAATCGTGATACTGATAAGGATTATTACCACACAATACCATGATGTTAGACTAATCGCGTTTACAAACGAGTTGTTTGGAACATTGTCGTCAAAAACGCTATCGGAATTCCTCGAATACCTTTCGTTCGGTTCCCGGTGTTTAAATAACATCGTAGCAACGTGTTATTTTTTTTTATTTTTTTTTCCCGAAAAAACCAAACACGGTGTTCAGTCGGGTTTATTATTATTCCAAATCCGAACGAAAAAAAATGAGTAAACAACGTGGACGACACACACTCGAACACATACACGCCGACGACAGTGTACATGTTAGAAGATAACATTTAAACAAATATTATTTCACATTTAAGGATAATATTTTTTTTCAAATTTGAAATTCTGGACTTTATCGAAAAAGCTACCCGTTATCATAGTTTTGCCGAGACGCGCGCTTTTCGGTTAGGTAAAAAAATGCTCCGGTGTTTTCATACCGTCGGCGGTTGGTAATGGGTAGGGCTCGGATTTTTACCCATTACCCATTACTAATGGATAATAGGTATTACATTAGACTTTTTGAAGTATTCAACACGATTCCGTACAGTTCTCCGGGCCCACTGGGTTGTCTTTTTTTCATCGGACGTTATCGATTTCGCGGTTACCATTTTGGCAACCAGGGCGACAAAACACGGCTATATAACACCGCGGTGAAAATTATGATTGATGTTATTAGCGCATACCAAATACAAGCCGGGAGATATTCCAGACGCGCTATAATGTTGGATTAATACGTTTGGGGCTTTTTATAATTTTAAAAGCATAACATAAAAGATATTTCGTTTTGGAAACGATTTCCAGTTCGCGTGCTGCGGTTTTGGGCGAATAACGCGATTTGCGTGTAATTGTTTTTTTTTTTTTTTCCGCGGTTTAAATTATCGCTGAACGAAAAACGACATGAGCGTAAATCATCTGGAATGTATAGGCACGGGACAAATAAAATCGATCCCGTAGCACACGGAGAGAAAATCAATATTGACAAAGTTGTCAGTGGCGAAACGTTTGGATTCACATGATGTTGATAAATTCTTGAAAACCTAACCGATTGAATACTGTCTATACCTACACGTCTAATACTTTGGGTTTTCCACGTGGTGATCAACCCATCACAAGACACTCGTTGTCACGGAATATGTTTACTTTTACCGGAATATGTTTTCTAGAATATTTAAGAAACAAGCCGCTCTACAATTTTATATTCGTGTCAGTTTTTGTCACTATTATTTTCAAGGGTGAAACCGTAGCGGTTTTCGATTTTCAAGTGTTACATCGTGTTCTTTCTCCGCGCTTAAATTTTTCTCGTCTTTTTTTTTTGGAAACGAGGAATCCATCGGTTTTACGACGACGTGCGTTTTAACACATTTTAAACGGTTCCGTTTTATATCGGCCGTTCCGTCTTCCCTCCTGAAACGACCACGCCCGTCAGCGGTCACGGATCCTTTAGATTCTGTGCGGTACGAGGAGAACGCGCGGGGTTTTTCCACCCCTAGATCCGTCGGGGGCACACCGTCCGCTGTCTCAATGCTTTTGGAACGTAATCATATTGCGATGGTTTTCCGCACGTTATTACCGGCGAAATGTCCCGGGCGAAAGAGAGGTTGAAAATTGTAAATCGAATAGATATTTGTTTTTTTTATTTTATCATCGAAAAATTGTGATTCCGCGTACGGTCGTTTTCGTTGAACGAAAAAAACAACTAATTTGTTCGACGTGAAATTATTACCGTCCGCGAATTAGGTGTCGTGTTGCGTCTAAATGGCCGACCGCCGTGCGGCGCGTTCTTTGAAAAATACGCCGACCAGAACTCAGAAGTCCAGAACGAGAAACGTCATTTCAGCTAACGACGCATATTATTTCTCACGGAAAACGAACCGTAAAATATCGCGAAACGTCGTCGTTTCCCCCGGTGCCCGTTGATTACATTATGGACAACTGGACGCCGGCGGTTGTGTTACGAGCGGTCGTTTTTCCGAAATATTACAATACTCGGTTCGTCTCATTCGGGGGGGGGGAAGGGGGTAAAAACGAAACATACGCACTCATTTTTAACGTGCCCACCGAATAGGAATACGATAAATTTACAATTTATTCCGCGTTATTTCTCGCCCCGTAATTCCGACAGAAATCGCGTTTTAGACGGGTCCGTTTTAGCGCGTTTGTTATTTTTGACGACCACCGAAATATTACGTCTCTTTTTTTTTTAATTATATTCCAGTCGTTCAGCTGTTCGTATCTATTCGAAACTTTGATTTCATCGCCAGACACTCATAATAATAACTCGTAATATCGAATAGTATCGAACGTGTAATACGAACATTTCTTTTTTCTCGCAAATTCTAAACGAAAACGACGATTTATCGACGCGTTTGGGATCCGAGTTGTATTTACTCTCCTCCTAGTGACTCCTATCGTTCCGAAATTTCCGTCCTGCATCTAATAAAGCGGCCAGTGGCGTGGATGATAGGGGTTATATTCTCCCCCTCTCCCATTGACTTAAAAATACAACAAAACACGAGTAATCTAATATCGAAACTCATGATTTTCGGCAGATTTCCGAGAAAAAACTTGATGTATTGATTAGAATTTTGGTCCTTTTTTTTTTTTTAGGATCCGGCTTTTAAATTACCAATTCCCATAGTCGAGTTGGATAGAGAAGACGAATTTTATTTGTTGCATCCCCTCCCATTGAAAATCCCTGGGTACGCCACTGACAGCAGCCTGTTTCTAGCCGCATGATTACGGATAAAAACGTCGTTTTCCTAAATAAATTGAAGCCCCGGGCCCACGTCGAAATAACGTTTTGTGACGGAACACCACGGTATTCGGTTTTACGCCGTCGTCCCACGCCCAAATCATTGATTTACTCGTCTTGCGCCGAACCCCGCGGCCCGCACCGTCATTTCACCACGCGCACGCACCACTGAGCCCACACACATATCTAGAGAGAAAGAGGAGAGAGGCGCCCACCATTTTCGGTTTGGTGGCGTCGGCGGCGGCCGCTGGCCGAACAGCGTTCGTCAGTCGCTAAACCGCGTAAGGGGAACTCGGTGCGGCGGCGGCGGCGGCGGCGGCGACGACCCGGCGACCGTTGCAACCGTCTTCGTTCCAGGCGATTCTCTCGGGTGCACACACATACGCGCGTACACACGCACACGCACACAACAACTCTCATGAGCAAACACGAAAACGGCTCGCCGGCCAACCATAATCGTCCGTCTCCACTCTCCTCACTCTTTCACCGTCCATTGTTTTTCGTCTTCGCCGACGCCGACGCCGCACTCCGCACTCCGCACTCCGCGCCCGTGCCGACGGGGTTGCCGGGCAACCGGTACGGCCGCGCGGTCGGCGGCGGAGCGCGGGGTCAGCCGGCCGGCGGCTGCGGCGAGCGCGTACATCACGGTCTCACGGCGACGACGCGAACGCGGGCGCACAACGGAACGAACGAGGTCGACAACGAAATGTAGGCTTATCATCAGTTCCCGCTTTGTGCCGGCCGTTCAAATTGTCCGTTCCTCCTTGTTTGGAAACTCCGTGTAAGTAAAGTATGTAAAAGCGCGTCCGCCGTTGCCGCCGCCGCCGCCGCGTGTATAGACATTCTTTCTTCCTTTTTTTTTTTTTCCCCTCGTTTATTTATTTTTCATTTTTTTTTCTCTCGCAACCGTCGCGCGCGTCGACCGCGTGCGTGCGCGTTATTTTATTTTTCGAACACTTCCCCCATTCCCCCATCCCCCCCCCGTCTTTACAATCGCTGTTGACGTGCGCACCCATCCGTGGTTATCGCGGCACATCACTCGGATAGTAGGTACACCTTACCATTTATACCCGCCATAAAACGCACTGCTTGGCGTCGTCGGCCGTTTCGCTACAGTTTCCGCCGACCGAAGTACTGCAACAATAATAACAACAATTACGATATTAAAATTGTGTGCCGGCGCCGCGTGTTCGTTTTGGACGCCGGTCCGGTCGTTTCCTATTTCCCCTCCCCCCCGCGTTCCCCGCCCGTTTCGCAACGTTGTTTTAATAGCGGACAAATATTGCTAATCGGCGAATATTTCGCTCCCGGAGATTTCGCGTCCCGTTCCGTTTCTCGACCGCCCCGCCGCCGCCGCCACCGCCTTTCCGTTTCGGACGGGCGGCGGCGCGGATTCCTCCGCCGCTGCGACCCGTGGCCATGCGCGATGGCCCGCTCGCCCCCCCCCCGCCCGCTGTCCTTTCCCGCGGGTCGGTTCTTCTCAAAAATCGATCGAGCTCTCGTCGCCCCTTAATAATTCATTATACACCCGACCCGGGGCGGGTCCGCCGTTTTCGCAGGACGCGCCCGTTTCCCCGGGCGCCTAAACGCGCGAATTATAATTCATAATTGGATATAAACGGATCGTTTTCAATAATTACACACGGTTTATAAACCGCGGCTGTATAATTCTGTACAATTCTAAAATCCGGACCTTTTATCAGTAACCCGGCGCGTTTGGTTTTCTTCTGGGGTTAAAAAATGAACCGATTTGTCATCGTGGCGTGTCTGTAACGAAATGCGACTTTTCCAATAACATTCGCAACGTTTCTTCGGTTTGTGGGGGGAGGGGGAGTTGGCTAAATCGCGTTTTTCACAAAACTGTATAACCCCCCCCCTCTCCCCTAGAAAGCCGCCACTTCCGTGCGGTCGGCCATAATCTTTCGTCGTCCGCAACAAACGTGTAACATTCGTACTCGGTCGGAAAACGTTTTTCATCTTTCTGAAATCTTGCCGTACGACCGAATACAATTTCCCCCCCCCCATTCTCCCTTCAATATAAAATAATTCATTATATCGCATTATGCCGACAATAATATTGCCGTGTCCCGCTGAAAATCTTGTACGTTGTGAAATATGAAAACGATAACGCCGCGATTATTTTTTTTTTTATTACCCATCGTGCCTGTTAAACCGAGATAAAATTGTACCGATTGTTATCGACGTGTTTCGCTCGTTTCAGTTTAATTTAAATAATCCGCGGTTTTTTTCCCAACATTACGGACCGCGTAGGCCTTTTGCTGTTGTCGACTTTGCTCTTCTCCGTTTTGCGCGCGCGTTGTTATTACGTGAAAAAAAAAAAAAAATAAATAAATAATAATAATTACAGCTGGCGATGTTATCGTGTCATAAAATGTATTTATAATTAGAGTTCCCACACGACGTTTTATTTATCTTACATCGGTAATTATAAGTTATCTTGGAAATTTTATCACGGACATTTTTGTTATTATAAAAATCTATATTCGGAAATATAAACAGATTGCGATTGTGTGTTTTAATAACTTTATGATTATAATTAGGTGTTTGTTTTTTTTTTTTCTCTTACGAAATACCGACCATTCGATTAAATTACGTTCGTTTATAAAACTTGCCGCACACCAAATAACGTTAAATCATTTTCAGTAACATATAACAATGTCGACGTATTGTGGCGGTCGCCTCATTTGGGTGGGTTTTTCGGGTGGTAACTATAGTATTGATTTTTAGAACGAAGTGTATTTTAACGTACTTAGGTACAACCGAAATATATTCGCTGGTTTGTTTATGGCGAATTGTTATCGAACGAAATATACATATTACCGAAAAGAAAAAAAACTAATGCTAATTAAAAATAAAATAAAAATTAATCGAATAAACGTACCTATATTTTTTTATTAAATTAAATTTTCTATGGAACGGTATGTTTTTGATTCTGATGTGTATTATAAACACACGTTGTTATTTATAATTGTGTAAGTTTACGAATTGAATCAAATAACATTCCATTTTGGACTAGTAGTTATTTTTTTTTTTCAGAAATAAATTGTGTAGGTATTATATTTGTATAATTTTATTTAAGAGAAATACACGGGATTGATTAGAAAATTATTAGTTATTTAATTAAATTTATATTTTTTAGTTACATACGCCTTATTTTAGCAAAAACTTGATAGTTACATTTTTAATAAAATAAATATCATAAATTATTAAAGATTTACTATTTACAAGTTCAGAGGAATTTAAAAAAGTTTTAATATAATGTTTTTTTTCACAACTGTCAATTGTTTTACACTATTTATTTAAAAATAATACCTATTAATTTTATAAATTTATACAATTTTCATACACACCTATTTAATCCTTAATTTGGTTTTTAAACATAATATCTTCACGGTACAAATGTATTATTAATAATTCTAATAACTACCTAATATTAGGTTTGAAAATTGTGCGTATTCATGTTTTGTGTTACTGAACATATCATTATCAACATTATTTTGATGAAATTTAATAAATACGTTAATTTTATTTGATAAATAAATTAAAAATAATACTATAAGATAAAATAAAATGTTAATAACGAGTAACGATAAATAATAATATACCGTATGTATACAGATTATTCCTGTAGTTATTAAATAAGTCAATTTCAAATGTAATTACATAAATAAATAATATTAAAATTTATTTTTTAATATTTCAGAGGTACAATGACAGTTAACGGCCAGCATTACTGTCTGCGTTGGAACAATTACCAATCGAACATGACCTCTGTATTTCATCAACTTCTCCGGAATGAGTCTTTTGTTGATGTCACACTTGCTTGTAATGAGAGCACACTTAAAGCACATAAAGTAAAGCATTACCAACTATATTTATTGTTGTATACGTTTTAATATTGTGTTTATTATTATATTATAGGTAGTCTTATCGGCTTGTTCCTCATACTTCCAAAAACTATTAATGGATAATCCATGTAAACATCCGACCATTATACTACCATATGATGTTTGTTTCAATGATCTCAAGTTTATTATTGAATTTGTATACAGGGGTGAAATTGATGTGTCTCAAGCTGAATTACAAGTAGGTTTTACGCTAACTCTTATAGTGTACAATATTAAAATAATGTCCTATTATACTTTCAGTCTCTTCTAAAAACAGCAGACCAATTAAAGATAAAAGGATTATGTGAAGTGCCCGAAGACGAGCGTGATACGTCTATTGTTGCTGAAGTAACTCCTCTGGGGCCGTTAAAAAGTGGAGGACGGGTGTTTACCAAATTACAACGTAGAACTTCACCGTATTCAAAAAAATTAAGTCCCAATCACATTCAACAAGATCAGTTTAATCGTAATTATTATCGTATTGAACAATCGGGTTTTGCGCCTATCAATGTTGATCAAGAAAATAAATCTATGAATGTAATAAATATTATGATGAAATCAATGAGATTTTATTTTTTATTTGATTGTTTTAATATTATGATTATTGTTTTCAATTTAGTCGATTCATTGCATGACTGTAGCTACATCAACTGAAGACGATGAGAAAGATATGAAATCAACCCTGACAGATTTACCAGTTGTTATATTGGAACCTCATCCTACCATAAGTTTACATACTCAACAGCAGCCTCAGATAGTTCATATACCAATACCCCAACAACAACAATTAAACCATGTTACTCAACATACAAACCAACCGCAGCTGCAACGAGCTGCAGTTCAAACTCATTCACAGGTTGAATACTA
Organism: Cinara cedri; assembly: GCA_902439185.1. Lineage (NCBI taxonomy): Eukaryota > Metazoa > Arthropoda > Insecta > Hemiptera > Aphididae > Cinara > Cinara cedri. The sequence continues at coordinate 911,622 of CABPRJ010000483.1, forward strand.
ATATGTACCTATATATTATATATTTTTAGTCTTAGTAAATTGTATTAACTCTAAAATTATTTTTAGATGATAATTACAACAGGTCCAGTTATGACAGTTAATGAAGCAGATATTACCCCTGATTTACAGCCTGTCGGTCCTAGGGCAACACCAGTACCAGTAAAAAATAACCCTAGCCCTTCATCAACACCTACACATAGAGATATAGCTGGTAATGGGTTAAACAAATATTTAGATATTTTAATTTTAAATTATAATTGTAGGAATAAAATTATATAATATTGTATAGAACAAAAACAAAATCATTATTATACTCTGTCCCACGAGAGACCATGTCGTGGCTCTGTGCATCCTACCATTATCGGCGGCGACATTTGAATGCATGGATGGGATACAATGGCCTGGTTGGTCGAAGAAACGATGCGCAGATCTGGCATGCTCTCTCGTGGGATAGAGTATAGATTTATTAATACATTTAATCAAAGCATATGTATTAATACCATAATATTAATATTTTTATCAATACAGAAAATATATATAAATTCAATAATGGAATACAATATTGCAGCATCCCCTTAAAGCATAGCTTGTGTTGGGGCAGCTAGTTTTTATCACTTTAAAAGTACACATAACCTAAAAACAATTAGTTGTTTATAATAATATTATCTATAGCAAGATAATCTATTAATTTTATTAATAACGCTAAACATAGAATTAATTTTAGCTTATTTTTACAAAACTAAGCGTACACTACTTAAAATTTGCCTCATAGGACAAGCTATCAATTGTCCAGTCAAAAAATAAAATATCCTTATAATCAACAAGGTTTATTAGTTCAGTATTAATATTTGTTTTTATTGTTTTTATTAGTATTTCAAATATGTTTTAAAGTATTTTAAATATTCAAATTAATTAATATTAATATTTAAAAAACTATATAAATCAAGATAGAATACTTTCTTGTCTCAGAATTTTTAAGACACTTCATTAAACGAATGTTAATATTTCCCTTATCTAGTGTTATGTTCATGACCTGATAGGCATTAAATGTTCATGTTTATACAAATCTAATTATACAGATAGATTATAAACAATCCTAAAATTCTTAACATTAAATTTTTCGTAAATAAAAATAGTGCTAATTTGCCCAAAAAGATTTAGTAAATGTTTAATAACACATTTTATTGTAACATTCGGCCTAAAAATAAGGTTATTAATAGTTCCTCCCCAAATGGATATACCATAAGAGAAGATCGGTTGAACTAAAGCTAAATAAATAACGTTTAGGAGATGTATCTAATATTATATACCTGGCTTCATTAAATATATAGAAAAATATACGTAAAATGCCATTAATATAATTGATATGACTGTTTTATTTAAATCTATAAACAATTATTAGGTCAAGATACTTTAATTCATTAACATTTTCAAGTTTAACAAATTTTGGATCACAATTTGTATTTAAATTAAGATTAAATTTTAGCAAATGGACAATCAAATTATGTCTATTTAAGTTATAATAGCAGGTAGATTAAAAAAATAAATATACATTTTAGTACATTTAATTTAATTTTTATAAAACCAAGTGCTCACGTTATTTAAAATCCCATTTGCCTCATTGTACAAGTTATCAGTTGTCGGTTCAGAAAATAAAATAGGCTTATCATCAACAAAGCTTATTAGTTCAGTATTAATATTTGTTTTTATATTTAATTAAATTAATTAAATAAACATAATTATCAACACAAGCTCAATAGTATATATAGCCTATAGAAATAATATTAGAAAAAATCATAAACAAAATAAAAAATAACTCACCAAATAATGTTAACTATTGTAGTTTGAAGTATCAAAATAATTTGTCTACCAAATTCGCAAAATTCTGAACAATAATACAAATAATGTAAAAATCTCTTTTAAGACTAATAATAATTTAATCAAACATAAACAACATAACTTAAAACTTCACAAAACAAAAATCCCCCTTCTTTTGAAAATGCTAGTATGTATAAACTTAAATGTAACTAATAAATTGTATATAGGTAAGACAAATAGAAATTTTAAAATAAGATATAAATAACACATTTCTGAAATAAAATTAAAAAAGACTATTCCTACTTCAAATTTTACTAAATATGTTTTAGAAAATAACCATAATATAAATTTTGATATTAATACAGACTTACAAATATTAAATACCCAAAATAAAATTAACATTAATTCAATTTTAAAAGAATTACACTTACATAATGAAATAAAGACAAATTATTTTAATATTATTTTAAATGTACAAACTAATTTTAAAAATAATATTTTATATCAATACATTTTAGATAATAAATAATAACCAAATTATTTATTTATCTTAACATATTTATGTCTATTAATAACTCATTTTAAATAATCTCGCCTATTAAATAAATTATTTATATGGAAAACGACCAATTTCTATAATTTTTTTCTGTGTATTCCTTCATATTTTTTTTCATATTCAATTGCGTTTTACTTTTTAACTTTGTGATTTACCTGATGATGATGATTTTTTAATTTGAAACTGGTACAATACACATATCATAATACTCCAGACAAGTCATTTATTTATTTGTTTATTTATTTCTACATATAAATTATTTATTTATATATTTTAATAAATTATTCATAAAAATTATTAAAATAATGAATCTAAGATTATTTCCTGCAGAAATCCATGAATTATATCTTTGGTTTTACCACAACAATCATCAATTTTTACAATTTAAGTTCTATCACTTAGCAACAATTTTAATAGTTTATTAGCCACTCCCAAAATACCTGAATATTCTTATTTTTTTAGCAATAGCTCATGATTAATACAATAAAGGCCTTTTGAAAATCTAAAAATACTCATAACTTTATAATTTATATCAATACATCTGTGAACAAAGTTATCCAACTTAAAAAGTGCATTAGTTGTTGACAAACCAGATCCAAAACCAAACTAAATAATTTTAGAAGGATTTTTTTTCTAAAAAATTTAGTAAATAATTTTTGATACATTTTTCAGAAATTATAGACAAAGTTAATGATAGTGAGATTGGTCTATAATTTTCACATGTTAACTTATATGTTTTAAACGCTAAATGATAAATGCCTATTAATAAAGATTTATTACAAATTAACAATAATGCAATTTTCTGAAGAATGTAATTTGTTAAATCATATTCATAAAAATAATTTTAATTTTAATTTCATCATTGATGACTAATTGGATTAAGAAATATGCTGTTTTTGTTATTTTTTACATTTTTAAATTCAAATTTATCTTCAATTATATGTTATTTCTAAATTATTTCCTATATTAACAAAAAAATCATTTAGTTTATCACAAATTTTATTGTATGTTTGAGATTTTGATACTCTGATTATATATATTAAAAATTGTTTTAAAAAACATGACTTAGAATGTATTTTTTTAAGTTATATTTACGTAACCACTTAGTTTTGGTATATTACCATCATCAGATTACTGATACGTACATACAATGTATATATATATATATGTAATTAATCAAAAACAATGTTATAAGTAACCTGATGATGGTAATATGTCGAAACAAATTTTAGTTTTAAATTCAATGATAACATATTTATTTACAATCTTATCAATATTATTTTTATATTTGCTCGGTTTACCTGTGATCTCATTTATAAAATTCCAATCCTGTTTACTGTCAGATTTGGTTAATTTCAATATATTTCAGTAAATTTGTTTTAATTTTCTCATCAATAAATTTAACATATTTCTTTATAAATTATAAATGTCTTAAATTTTAAATTGAAAGGCCTAGACCTCAGCTTAGAAAATAGTTTTTTTTAGTAATAATGCCAGTTGTGATCCACACATAGATTTTATAACTTTTTTGGTTTGTCTTTAATTATAGAGATAAAGGAATGGTTAATAAATTCTTTTATTTTGGAATTAAAAATGTCAACCATATAGTGTCTATATTTAAAGAATCTAAACAAGAATGCTAGTTTTTAATTTTAATCAATAAATCTAAGTGATTTATATTTATTTTGCTAATAGTAGGTACATAACATAGGTACATAATATTATATTTGGATTTGAATTATCTTATTCAACAAATAAATTTAAAAATATGTTGTATTCAATATGTTAAGTAACTTATATTTCTTCTTAAAAATTAAAAATTAATTTCCATTTTAGTTGGTACATCATGTTCAAATGATGTGATGAGAAGTGATGGAAGTGAAGTGAAGTTTGAAAGTTCAAAATTTGAAACACTCCGAACCATTGATCAATCATCAGATGCAATTAGAATAGAAAGGCAGCATTCAAAGGATCGTGTAATAATAATTTATTATAAAATATGAATTTTAATTTGTTTTTTATTTTTTATTAATTTTAACAACTTGTATTTTGTAGAATATCAATGATGAAGATAGCTCAATGCACACAATGATGATAACGCCAGAACTGTTAGGATTATTACCAAATTCTTCTAATACAGGAGGTATATAATAATATTAAATGTATTTGTCTTCTATTACTTAATTCACACTTACCCAAATGCATTATAAAATTACAGATACCAGTGAAGATGGTTCTAGTAACAATATAAACAAACAATATGGTGTGAATGGCAGTAAAGGATGGACGGCTGATGACATGGAGAACGCCTTAGAAGCATTACGTTCGCATAATATGTCTTTGACTAAAGCATCCATCACATTTGGAATTCCTTCTACAACATTATGGCAACGTGCTCATAGAGCTGGAATAGATACTCCTAAAAAAGATGGACCTGCTAAATCTTGGAATGATGAAGCATTAAATGTTGCATTGGATGCTTTGCGTACTGGTACTATTTCAGCAAATAAAGCCAGTAAGGCTTATGGCATTCCCAGTAGTACTCTGTATAAGATTGCGCGCCGGGAAGGTATTCGATTAGCTGCTCCCTTTAATGCAGCACCTACATCTTGGGGTCAGGAACAATTGGACCAAGCATTACACGCTATACGGACCGGGCAAACAACTGTGCAACGAGCTGCTTCTGACTTTGGCATACCTTCTGGTACACTCTATGGCCGGTGTAAACGTGAAAAAATTGAATTGTCCCGTAGTAATCCCACACCATGGTCTGAAGATGCTATGATGGAAGCTCTTGAATCTGTACGTTTAGGTCACATGAGCATTAATCAGGCTGCAATACATTACAATTTACCATATTCTTCATTATATGGTCGTTTTAAGAGGGTTAAATATGGAGCTGGACATCCAGATGATGATTGTGATGACATGATCGATTCAGACACACAAGGTGAACACATGCAACAACAACAGCAGCAGCAGCAACAACAACAACAACAACAACAACAACAATCAAATCAGCAAGTTCAGGCTACACCAGTGTCCCAAATTATGCTAGTTCAGTATCCTGCGCCACAAATTCAAATGTATCAACATCATCCAACTCATTCAACTAGTTGAGATGAAGTAAAATACTTGCAGCCATTGTGATGTGTTAGAACTGCAAGTATTTACTATAATTAAATGTGTAAGTCTGAGAGATTGTTCTTAATTTTCTTAATCTATCTGTGATATTTATACTAAAACTTAGTAAGCAGTTGTTATTTTATTGTTCTACTTGATCTCTTATTCTCTTGTAATGTTTTAAGTATAATATAATAGTTATAAGCTAATAATATAAATATTATAGTGTAGTAGTATAATATAGTATAATGATTTAAGCTATTACTTATATGTGGTCTATGGATTTTCTAATGTAGTATGTGGTCTACAAAATTCAAAAATAAACCGAAATATAAAAATATCATGTATTAACAGAAAAATTAATTTTTTGATCTCAATAAATACAATTTTAGTAACTAACAATTATTATATATATGCTAGTTGTTGAATAATACAAATGAATTGGAAATTTAGATAAGTATAGTAGACAGCATATTGAAATAGCCTAATTAGTAAATATACTAAATGTTTTAGTTTATGTATTGCATTTTTGATCCTCTAAACATAAAATAATAACTTTATTTATTCACTTAGAAAATTGTTAATATTAAATGCATTCATATTCGATTAATTGTTTCTTAGTAATAGCCATTTTAATTTCTAGAAAATAGGCGTGAACATAATTAATATTCAATCAATAGAAGGTAAAGATTTACCGTGCTGATTATAATTCCTTATCACCTAATTTGTTATTTTATTGAATATAAATTGTTCTCACGTCTAATTAAATGGTTATAATTAAGAAATTCTTCAACAGGTATGAATGTGTGATACATTGACATTTTTTAAATACAATTTTTTACATAATGGTTATTTTTAACATTTTTTAAGGTGAATAAATAAAGTTCTATTTTTTTGTCTTTTGAGGATGAAAATAAAAATTTAATTTTTCTTCATATCAATATCCCCCTTGAAGATGATAAACCAATTGAAAAAAAAAATATATACAATATTAACAGCACTAGAAAAATCCGTCAAACACGGTAGGACACACTGTATGTAAATATTTTACAAAATGTAGAGACTTCAAAGTTTACAATAAGAAAATTACTGTTTTTAATACGTCATCCTTCAAAAACAGAGTTTAAATTTTTGATCTGTGTTGGTTTTTTCATAAACAAGAACTGATAATTAATTTATCAATGACTATAATATTTACTACTATACTATTTTATATATTTAATTACTTTTAATAAATTTGATTGTAAATATTTAGTTTTATTTTATTTTACTGTATTAGAATTTAGATGAATTTTAAACAAAGGTTGAGTTCAGCACTTGTTCTAAATTTGTGTGTAATTACTAATTTATAATTTATGTAAATGTAAATTTTTTGATATTGAAAAATTTAACAACATATGTAATACATAGGTTTTATTTTTATTGATTTCTGGATTGCCTTTATAATGAAAAAAAAAACAACTAATACCATTATTATTACTATTCAGATCGGTGACAACAATCACTTGTTTAAATTAATGAAGTATATAAATTAAATTACTCTAATTAAGTATTCTACCAACTACCTATCTGTCAGTGAGAATTATCAAAATTTCTTTTATTAAACAAGTTAAGGTACTCTCTATATGAAAATGGTAATTTATTCTATGTATTTGATATTTCTCAAGTATGTAACACAGACTAAAAAAATAAGGATTGTTTTGACTGGAATCATTAATTTTATAACATAGAGTGATATAACATGCCATGAAAAGGCTTGTACCGTCTAATAAGCCTGGCGAGGAAATCAGTCTCCCCGGGTTCTCTAGGAACCCGCCGAGAGCCGACCGAGGAGTTAATCCTAGCCGGTGTTTTGGCTGCGGATTGCTCAGATTTCAATTCGAACAAGTAGTTCCTGGGATTAGCGCGTTCAACCAAACTAATAAACAAATTCTTCAGCTTTATGATATTAGTACAGATTACGAAATCAATGCTGAAACAATAAAATTATAACTGATTTTATTAAAAAACACAAGAAAAGATGGATTAATATCCGTAATGTAGTTTTATATAATCTTCACCAGAAAGAATGAGCTCATATCTATGAAAACCGTAATATTTCCTGACTGGTTATTGTTCAAGTACCTAAGTAGAACTAGTAAGTGTAAACATATTTATAGTATGAGAACGTTTTTAACAAAATATTACTTCGACTAGAGAATGTTGAACCTTTCACTTTACTGGTACGTTTAAAAGTTAATGATATTGAATTTATAGTAATTATAAATAATAATTAACATAATGATAATATGAATGACAAACACAATAATAATTAATAAAAGTTAGATGACCAAGTCCAAAATACTTTTATTTTAATCATCGTTTTGAAAGCGGTTTGATCAACAATATTTTCTATAATATTAATGTTTTCATTTCGATGAATATTTCAAAGTGATATACCAGTTAGCCTCTGCACAACATTCTTTTTTTACCGCTAAGCATGACTTTTAATGGACCTCATGTTAAATTCTCAAGCATTTCTGTTTGGTCTAATATTTTATGCACAAAGTACCTACCGAATGAAAATTACGTACAAAACTCGCTAAATTAAAATGTCTATAAATTATAATCTAGTCAATATGACAATATTTTTTGTGGTACACTTACATATTGAAGCAAAATCTCTGCTAGACATTTTTGTCACAGCCTAAAAAAAAAAAAAAAAACATTGTAAATCCAATAGGTACATTCTCGCTAAATTCAGAATCTACAATTTAAATTAAATTTATTATTTCCGATTTTGATTTCAAAAAAAAGTCCTAGGATAATGAGGACGGGTGTAGCCACTATTACAGATAATTCAATGAATACCTGTAAGCAATGACAAACCATTGCTCACGGAAAAACGATTCTGAGCAAAGTTCAGTTGATAGTGATGCTTTGTCAACAATATATATGTCATTTTATAGTAAAACAATTAAATAGGCTTTATATATTTTCTTTAATAATATTTGATTAATTTTGTACTGATTTTCCCAATTTTCCTACGTTTTTCCAGGTTTTTCATATTTATTGGGAAAATTCAATAGATAATCGAAAAACGACCTCTCTAAAGTACTTCTGTAGTGAAATTTCCTTTTAGAAACATGGCTATCATTAAAAGTTGGAAAAAAATTGCTGGTAGAAAAGTTATGCACAGGAAAAATAAATAGTAATATTTTAGTAATATATTTCGTACAGTTTCCCGTTTTTTTTTTAGATTTTTAAAATTTTATGAGAAAATCGAATAATGACCTATATTGTTAAAAAAGCACCACTATCAACTGAACTTCGCTTGAAACATTAAGAAATTTGTCATTTTTTAAAATCAGAGGCTGGAAAAACGTGTCTACCTCCTCCCGCAGTATTTCGGTAATAGCGAACGGCTTCGGGTTCATTTTTCTCCCGTTGTTGTGATATTATGCAAGCAATATGCCGAGATAAAACGCGCATAAAAAAATACGAAAACCGTTCTACCCTGCCCCGCCTCCCACCGCGCGGTAATACGTTCTGATAGATCGCGGAAGACGATGTGGCGCCGCGTCCCTGCGTCTCGATGCGCGCCCGGCCTTATCGTTGCCTACAGTGAGGGTGTGTTGTAATCAGAAATATGGTCAGCCCAACTATCTAAAATTGATTCACACGCGTAAGTTAATTATAAATTGAATTACCTTTCTCCTTCAGGCGGCAATTGATCTGTTGAATCTGATAAAGGTGACCGAAGTAAATAAAAAGATTTTAATGAACTAATTGTTTTTTTTTATTAATTTTTAATCGTGCAACACTGTTCTAGGTTCCCGTGCTTTTGTAAGAATCTCTGCGTAGTCTTTATACTCGCTTGTGATCATCTGTCCAAAAGGAACGGGAACAATACACGCACTGGCCTGATTAGAAGTGACCGGTCTACTTATGACTGGAGACCTATGTGTGCGTGCGTGTGTAAATGTGTTGCCTTAATCTGGTTAATGCTAACAACTTAACCTAACACTTTTAATGCTAACAACTTAACCTAACACTTAATGGCTATCAATTATTATAATTATTTTACATTTTATTTTAACTATATATGATAGCTTAAATAGCATATCATTACAATGAGTAAATATCGCATTAAGATATGTATTATTTGATAGAAAATATCCATATTGAATGTATATGTTTAATTTTCGTTCCTGTTATTAATTGTCCGATTTAACTCTTACATTGCATTACATTTTATTTACATTATACACGATAGCTTAAATAGCATATACATTACAGGTGTACATCAAAATCACCAATGGCAGTGGCTGCGCCCGTCCCCATTATCCCAATGACGTATTTTCGATGTTCAATAGGCATTCGAATAAACTGAACATTGCCGTCGCTTTGACCGCGACTTGGGCCGAAACAAACGGAAGAAACCAATCGAAAATCAATCCTGATTTGTCACGGCAAAACCGCGTATTTTGTTCCGCGGCACGGAGATGCACGGTATAGGTCGCATGTTAGGTCGCATATTAACTAGTCGTCCGCGGTTTTGCAGTTTGAAAACGGTTCCCGACGTTTTTGGAACAAGTGCCATTGCCCACGATCGAATTCTGTAATGCGATGACATATTATAATATATTATCGTTAGGGCTCCGAAGTTATCGGAGCTAATAAAAAAAAGGCAAAATATGCACGAACAAATTGTAAAATACGCATGAAAGAACGTTGAATATGCAAAAAAATGTGATAAATATACGAGAAATTATTCAAAAACATATAATGTCATTACTAATATGGACAAAAAAAAATGAAGATTTTAATACGAATTGCACCGTTGTCATTGGATTAATAATAATAGACTGAGACAGTGAGAAATAACGAAAATTACTACGTTAAATATTATTGCGTTTTAAATTTAATATTATTGAAAATAAATAGGTTAAGAAAGAAAAAAAAAAAATCAATTTTTTATAAACATATGGGAACATCAATGAAAATCGACGAAATATGCACTTTTTCTCTAAAATTAACCAAATACCTACGCGAAATATGCATTTGAAATGTTCAATTTTTAAACCCTCCGTCGTATAGAAAGTATTTCTAGCTTGGTCTGCCATACATTTAGTGCACACAAAAATATATGAAACTCCTATAACTTCCGAGCCATAATTATCACATGGAGTTCATTGCGTTCCCCTAGACATATCGGAGACTGGGCCTATAGTGTTGGGGCACGATTTAAGATACACCTATATTCGCGGTAGAAAGCAAATATAGGGGCGCCGTAATTACTTTTACTAACGGGGCCGCCACACGCCTATGCCGATAACTGATAATAATCAATTTCACATTTTCGCAATGTTAATTATTAATTTAATTTGTTTTTCACGAATAATTGAATTTTGACGTGTGGAAAATAATAAAAAAATATTAAGAATCGTTGCCAAGTGTCTTAAAACTAGTGATCTCAGTGGAAAACCTATGTTTCTACGAAGTCTATGGAATTGTTGGAATTGCAACCATTGAATAACAACCATATTAAAGTATCTACCTATGTTACTGCATATTAATTTAACAGTTGACAGGTATTCTCTATAATTTAAACATTGGTTCTAAATTATAATAATAACTTGCTGTGAATTCTGAGAAATCATCTTTAATAAAATGTTTGCTGCACACATTAATATTATTTGTGCGAGAATTAGTAATATTCATTTTTAAAGAATGCTCGCATTTCTTTTTTAGGATAACATTTTTAGGAAAAGTGTGGAAAGTCACAGGCTATCGGTATTGACCGTTGAAAATCGAATAATTATTTTGAATATGTTTACACAGAGAATATAATTTGTAAATTTAGTAGGAATAAGTCAATGTCTTACATTGTTTTACATTGTTGGAACATGACAGTATTTATGGTTTTTGCGAGTTTTTGGTGTTGTGGCACAACAAGCATGATCCATAATTGTGGGCTGGCAGCTACCAAATGCGAAAGCGTAATCATAATTAAATCACGCCGTGTGGTTAATAAATTATGACAAATCGCGTAAACTGATTCTCGATATTTTCAATTTTGTATTTCATCAATAATTCAGTTTTCGTGTCGACCCCGTTACGTTTCATGCCACCACCACCAGATGTCAGCCGCTTCGGTTTCAATCGCGAATAGGTATAATATAAATATAAATATATCTTAAATCGTGTATAGTAGTGTATTTTGTTGTTTACATGCATAGGTAATAGTTTGATACATAAATGACAGGAACATGGATGATTACAGGATATTCTTATATTCTTATAATATTCAAAATGATGCGTTCACATTTCACCGTGTCAATTCTTTGATAATATTTTTATGATAAGTGATATTTATCGAACTGATAAGCGATAGTGGCGACCGGACGAATTGATTTTTCCGAGATGACGTGTGGCGTGTGCTCAGTGCTCACTGCCCGTGTTCACTACATAGAAAAAGATACGAGAAGTTTGTTATTCATTAGCATTTTGTTATTTAGTTTTTATTTTTGAATACCTACACAATGGACGAGATACCTTGTGATGTAATCGTTTGCAAAGATCTGTTGAATGAATTTCACCAGGTATTATATTATGTAAAATTATAGTTTGTTAATTGAGTCATATACAAAAGTAGAAAAGTGTAAACACAGAAATTTTATTTTTCTTGTTTACAAATTTAATATTTACCTATTTGATTAAAAAAATGTTGTATTTTGTGTAGGAATTGCAAAATAGTGAAACATCAAAAATTGACCAATTTTTATTGCTGGGGGTCAAAATTGTTGAGAAAAATGTACTAAAAATTTATATATTAAGTTTTGTGGATTCGTCATTCGATGTAAATGATAATTGCCCTCATAACCTAACCATCTGTGGTATAGCAGGAAAAGCGGAGAAAATTGAAGATGTGGAGGATCATTTGAACAATGTAGGTATAATAATTCAAATCAAGATCTATTACTAAAATTGTTGATTTTAATTTCAGGATAAAATTAATAAAAATCAAATACTTTATTTTAATATAATCGATTCACAAGTACAACTTTGGAAGTTAAAAAAATTTGATAATGGCAATGGCATTGAATTTGAAGAACTCAAGTTTCAACTTAAAAAAAAAGAGGAATTAAGTCAGCACTTGTTATATTTTAGAACTTGTATGAAGTTAGAACTAGATAGAACAATGAACAATCCTGACTCGATATACTTTGGAAGTTTGTTGGACAAAAAGGTATGTTTATTGAACTAATTATGGTAAACAAAGTTGGTAATTATGATTAACAAAGTAATGATGAAATAGTATATTATTAACTATTAAGTTATTTATAGCTGATTAAATTAATAATTAATATTTTGTTTTTTATAAATAATATTCAAATTATTCATATTTTACTTTTTATTCACACTTCATCCTTATGATGAAATATGTGAAACTCAAATTCCCTGCCTGGTTTATATTAAAACTTAAATAAATTGTTCTCTTTAAAAGATCACATTCTCTTCAAATAGTTCTATAACCCACATCATTATTATACCCAGTTCCTTAAGTGCTGTGCCTAATATAAATTTGAGTCTAAAAGTGTCTTAAGAACTATTATCTGTACAAAGGCTGGAATAAAAAATAATCATAGCTCTTTTTTAAATTTGTTTGTAACCTCAGGTCTAGAAGTAGTATACCTAACACTGTTCACATAGATGAATTTTAGAGTTTTGACCCATAAGACATTTCTAACGTGTTTTCTGAGTTCTTTAACTCAGTTTATACTATTTCCACATTCAACAGTAATGCTAATCTTCATTTGTTTTATAACCTACCCAATAATTGATTTTTCAGTATTGCCGATATAGAGTCTGGTCTTGATAAGTTATGAAATGTGAATTTTACAGGGCCTGATGGGCTTCTGGGAACCTTCTTTATTAACCTTAGGTATTTTCTTTTCATCTTCCTATAGCTAAACTTTAGGCGTTCATTAGATGAATGGTATTTCTATCTATCTGGAAGCTTAGTTCCATCACCCACATTTTCAAATCTGGTGATAAATCTTGTGCAAGGAATTACAGACTAATTTATATCTTAGGCCATCTTGCTAAACTTTCAAGAATACTATTATGCTTTCTTAAAACTATTATGCCTTCAGTTCACCCATATTTTGTCGATGAACAGTACATTTTCAGGCCAGAGCGCTTAGCTGTGATGAACTTGTTGGTTCTCAATAATTTTATCCTCTAAGCTTTTGAAAGTAAGGGCCAGGTTTATGTTATATTCACAGACTTTGAAAAAGCCAACATTCTATTTCAAGGTCTTAACAAGACTGAGTTTGGTGATCCGCTATTGATTCATACCTATCTGGTAGGCATGAATAGGTGAAAATTAACGAATGCAAATCTGATGTTTCTTCTATTCCATCAGGTATTCTTGAAGTAGGTCACCTGTCACCTTTACAATTTGCCCCATTTATTAATATTATCAAGCAAATTATCACTAATTGCAATATCCTAGCCTTCGCAAACAACCTATAAAATTCCCATTTAATTAGGTACCATTCTGACTGTCCTGTTGCAAGGTTAACTTAACACCTTGGTTAGTTTGTTTGATTCTATTGGTTTTAACTTGAACGTGAATAAATCTATCAGTCCATGTTCTTCTCCAGAACTCGTACTTCAATTAGTCACTTCTACTTGATTAACAACATATCAATCAACTTACATCAATCAGTTGTAAAAAATACTTTGGAGTTGAGAATGATATGAAGACAGCCAGTTTATGTGAAGTGGGAGATCAGGTCAGGTGGAAGTTTAGAACGAGGATAGCCGACCCCAAATAGTTGAGAAGAAGAAGTATTTATAATAGTTTGAGTATTGACTTTTTAAGTGGTACAATTTGATAATATCTTTTTCCTTTCCTTGGAACTTTCAAAACATTTTGAAGTAATATAATAAAGTATTTAATTTAATTTACCTATTGGTTCTTACAGCAATTTAACATTCATAAAATTATACAATTATATTTTTGATTTGTTCTTAGATAGGAATAAATCCACTTTTTTTTATTGAAGAATGCAAACAGTATTTGAGTAAATTAGAGGAACACAAAATTATTGGTGAATTAATCACAAAAACACTTAAAACAAAGGAGTTAGATTTGGAAGTTTTAAATATAACTGTGTATCAAAATTTATCAGCTGCACCAACTGAAGAAACAGATACATCCGATTCTCCTATAATTTACCAAGAAAATGGTAAATTACATTTTAATGTTGTACCAATACAAATTTTGTATTTATTTGTTTATTTTTTAGTGCCATTTGATGAAGAACTTCTATGTTGTCAATTAGATGCTTTATGTATAGTTCCTAAGGGAGCCACATATGCTCAAGCATACCATCTGATTTATAATAGTATTATGAAAAATGTTAAAATAATACAGTCATTTATGATTTCAAGTCCCAAGGATCTGCCTACTGTTCATCATTTTTTACCCGATAAATTATGCCATTTTGTCACAATTGTTTGTTCACACAATCAAATTGATTCATATAGTATGTATATTATATATTAACAATAATATGTCCCCTGTAATATTTATTGGACATTTCTTCATGTTGTGTGTTATCTAGTGATTAATTATTAGTTTCATTCACATAATCAATTATGTTTGTTCAATAAATTTACTTCAATTTTTTACTTACCTAGTTGATATTAGTTATTATAGGTTTTTTTTTGATAAAAATTCATTAATCAGCTATCTATCTATTAGTAATTTTTCTTTTTGTACATACTTTTCAAAGATATCTGTATCAACACTGAAGTTTGATCCTCATTTGTAATTTATTTGTTGTTATGTATTTTACAGTTATACTTACTTAACTAAAGTATCAAACTTAGGTTTTTTAGTCCATGCAAATAAATAACGAGTGTTTTCATACAGTTTTATAATATGTAAAACCCAAAGTCCAAAAATACTTTGAAAATATTTACTTTATAATAACTTATTATTTTGTGGATTTTTGTTTTTATGTGCTATTATAGTGCATAGAAAATCATTTTTAGTAAATAACATATGCCACTTATTAATAAATTGTAGATGCTTATCTATTGATGGAGTGCATATACAAATATTGATATAATAAAATAGCTAATGTCTTATGAACTTTTTTCGCAGGCAATGTAAGAAAAAAATTACATAATGCTTTTTATTTGCCTATGGATAGACCTTTGTTCCGTATAACAAATGCCTATGAATTTGATGGTAAGCCTGTTGAGAATGATGATGGAATTTTAACAAATGTACATGAAGGATTGGCTCCTTCTGGAAGTAAGTTATAGAAAAAAATAATTTTGTTTCTTGTAAAATTATAGTGTTAGGTATATATTACTTGAAAAATATGTACGTTTAGGCAGCAACATTTCATTAAGCTTGGAAAGAGAGAAGGAACTACAAGACATGCTCAAAATAATGGATAATTTGTTAATTAGGGATTATGACATACATATTAATAGAAATATATCAAAGGTAATAAAACATAAAATAGTAGACAAAGCTTTTTAATAAAGACATGCCAATAAAAATTGATGCAGAATTATTTTGTCAATATAATGATTATATTTATTCAGAAGTTCAATGTGAGCATAGTAAATTTGTTAACGAGGAAATTAACATTAAAAAAAACATTGAGTCATATTTTAAAGAATACCAATGTGCGAAAGTAGGATTAAAATATTAATTGTATTTTATAGTTTTTTTTTTTTTGCAAACAAAAGAATTGTTTGCATATTTTAATGTTCTTAAAAATAAAGGATATATACATAAAATAAAATAAATTGGTATTAAATACAAAGAAAAATGTGTACCTTAATAAATTATAATTGTTTAATACTGGTTTAAAAAAAAAAATAATGATGGAAATGTTAGCTTATAAGATTCAAAATAATTTTTATAAATATTGAGATTGACTCATAAAATGTATATTTATAGTAAAAAACGGAAGAATATCATTAGTTCAAGGTACATATTCATTTTATCATTATGGCCAAGGTGGTTTTAATGATCATCAGTGGGGTTGTGCTTACAGATCTTTACAAACATTATATTCCTGGTTCAAGTATGTATAAAAAAATTTGTATAGTTATTATTGAAAAATATCTTAAATAAAAATGATATAAACATAATATTGTTTAATATGTTGTAATATGTTTGTTATCATACAATTTTATCATAGATTGTAATTATTTTGCCTTAATGCATATGTGTTATGCAGTATTAATTATTTAATTCATTTTTGATCAAGTAGTTTTATTTAAATATCATTTTTAAAATGTCTATCTTAAAATAAATTATTTAAATTTTAAAAACTTCTGAGGTATTTTGTTTGTTTCATGGCTAAATTGTATTTTATATAATAAATGTTTTACAGGTGGCAAGGATGGACCAGTAAACCTGTACCTTCTATACCCAACATCCAGCAAATTTTAGTTGATTTGGGTGACAAAAATAAAGATTTTGTTGGTTCCAACAAATGGATTGGTTCAATGGAAGTTTCTTTTGTATTAAATGCACATTTAGATGTTACATGTCGTATAATGTCATTAAGACAAGGTGACACACTAAATTCAGTGTGTCTTGAATTGGCTGAACATTTTGATAGACATGGCACTCCTGTTATGATAGGTATAATACATTTGTATTATTATTTAATTTTGTCATATAATTTGTATGAATGTTTTAGGTGGCGGAGTACTTGCTCATACAATATTAGGCGTTGATGTCAATGAAGACACCGGCTCAGTTAAGTTTTTGGTTTTGGATCCTCACTATACTGGTGCTGACAGTATAAAAAGTATTCATGGTAAAGGTGTTTGTTGGAAGGATGCATCATTTTGGAAAAAAGATGTGTTTTATAATCTTTGTTTGCCATTAAATTTTAGTGGAATATAATATTTTATAATTTATTAAAAATTCTTTGTATTAACATTTTTATTTTCATTTTAAAATTGTTAAAATGTGTAAGTAATAATTACAACTATTTAGTGAATTTAAATCTAATCAATTTAACTGATATTTAATACCATGTTTTAAAATAATTAAAACAGTTCATAAATAAATAGACGATTATTAAAAATAAATATTAACAACACTTTAATACCTACTTTCATTATTTAATAAATCAGTTAATAACATTGATCTGAACATTTTGTTGATTAATTAGCTAAATAATTGAAAAATAATTAAATTTATATTTTTGATTTATTACAAGTAGAACAAGTGAACTATAATTTAATAAATTAAGGATCCTATGAATAATATATTAAGATATCTTATGTCCTTATAATCCTAATTATGTATATTTTTCTATCATACTTTTAAGAGTAATAAATATGCTCAAAACTATAATATAACCATATAAATAACTAATTGACCATAGATGGAAATTTGTATTAGTCGTTTTTAGGACTTCTTAACAAATTTATCTTTTTTATCATTTGATTAATTTGCTGCAATTTTGCATGATTTCTTTTTGTAACTTAATTCTATGTAACTATCCTTATCCATATCTATCATGATTTATTTGATGTATCCATCCTTGGTTTTCTCTCCCAATATGACCTATGCTATTGGTTCCTGGCTATTATATTATGAAAAAGTTCTAATTTTTCTTTTTTTAGTACTTTTTGATTAACAAATTTCATGTTCTGATAATTGTATGAGCTGCATCAATAATGAAAAAAAAAAATGTAAATGATATTTACAGTTCTTTCTGATGTTTATAAAGAATCTTTATAATTATTGAAAATTGTTCTCATAGTGATCACATTTTAAGTATAAAATAAACATTTTATTCTTTCTAGAGGTAAGATGAAGATTGTGCGTTAATATTTTTTTTTCTTTGTTATTTGATGTTAATAATAAATCATTTAAAACAAATATATGCTATTGTTATGTTGTGAGTAACATATTTTATTGTTATGATTAGTTTTACTCTATGTTTTTGAATTATTAAACATATCCTTTGTTATTTGTTCTATTAAAAGAGTAAGCATACATTTATTTTGTAGCATAATTTTTATTTTTTTCAAATATTGTAAAAAATATATAAGCTTTCTATACATTTGTAAATATTATTGAAATTATAAACTTCCTTCCTCTATTTACATTGTATACATAATTAAATTATAATAAACATTCAACTCAATTTTTTACGCATATTACTTAGTTTTGTAATTTAAATTAAAAGTAATTCTAGGTTATATCATGCATCACTAATCAACTAATGATTGAAAATCATCTTAATTTTTCTTCTTATTTCAGTATCACCTTCCCTTAGTAGTTTGGCCACTATATTGTTTTTCCCGGGTGCTTTATTGTTTTTAAGATTATTAATTTCTTCTTGTTGGGGGTATTTTATCTTCGATTCTGTCGTATGATAGATAGCTTAACTATTTTCTACTATTGGTTGATTTAAGAGTTGATACTCTTTGAAATGTTTCACTATGTGCTTTTCTTCCATTCTTAAGTTTCCTGACTAGTCTGAAATTATTCTTGTCTGTGACTTGAAACCAGCTTTCATACTTCCGCTTTCATTGAAAAACTTTCTACCATTGTATCTATTCCTTTCAATTTACTGTATTTTTTTCTTTTTACATAGCCGTTTTTTATAGCTTTTTTTTTGATTTCTTTGTTCTTTGAAATTATCAATATTTTTCTGTTAGGAGTTAGGTAACACTATTTTTCTCAATTCTTTTCTTTTGGTTATAGCATTGCCCCACGACTCATTGAACCAGCACTTTTTCGTTGTCTTTTCTCCATTCTCAGAACTTCATTTGCATTGTTAGTCACTACGTGGTTTGTCTCCAAAGTATATTGTTTACATAATCTTTCACATTGTCTCTCTGTATTATGCTAATCCTATCCAGGTTTTGTCATAGATTTTCTGCATATTTTTTACTTATTTCGATTTATTCTAATGTTTATACATAGTAGATATCTTTCTCTGGTTTTTTTTTTATGTAATTTTCTATTTCACTGATAGTCTTAAATTGAACTTTACATAAAGTAGGTAGTAATTAGTATCTGTATCAGCTCCTCGTGTCTGTTCTCAGCTTCTGAATACAGCTAATATGCCTTTTGTTAATTAATATATTTTGGTCTATTTGATTGTGCGTCCTTCTGTCATGTGACTTATACGTATGTTTGTGTATGTCTTTAAGTTCTATTGAATCACATAGTAAATAGATTAATTTTCAATTTAATCAGAAATTATTACTTTCTATTACTTCAATTTATTTATGCAAAACACTATTTTCAACACTAGCGATAATAAAAAACAAATATCGCTCCAGATAAAATATCGAAGCAGATTTAAGAGTGGCAGACTCAAATATCAAACCCAATTTAAATTCAATCATGTCTAAAATTCAAGCACAAGGGTCTCATTAAATTATTTAACTTTATAATTTTAAACTATTAAAATGTTGATTAGGTACAATAACTATAACAATTTCAGTTGTTTTTTTTATATTTTGGAATCAAAAATTTGGATAAATTAAATTAAACAAATATTTAAATTGCCTAAAATTAATAATTTAATTTATACGACAATAATTATTGTAAATATTAAGTAAATATACATTTATGTAATGTTTGTAGGAAGGGGGTCGTCTCATCGAAATAAATTAATTTGGGGGTCATGGATCAAAAAAGGTAGCGCACTATTGCTTTAAGGTATGTACTGAAAAAAATGAAGTATTTCACAAAACAAAATTTTTTTTTTTTGAAAGAACAAAATTATAATTTTTTTAAAATGTATTGAGTACCTATTTCGAAAAAGAATTCATTTAAAATGTCAACTCACAAAAAATCCATATCTTTTAAAGTATAGCATAAAAGTATTTTTACTAATCGAAAAACTATTTTCTTTAAAAAAAAAAAAAAAAACACAAATTAGTAAAACATATATTGGTTCGCTATACTTAAAATCTACAACATATAGGTGCATCCGTATGGAGGTTGTGGAGGCACCCTAGATTTACCTATTACATTAATATTTTCACCTTAGAACAAAATTTAAACTATGCCACTGATGTAAACATGAAAAAAAAAAACACTCTAGTAGCAGAGCTCTGTCACTGAAGTCGAATTTTCTCTCGACGGCAAAGCGTTACAAAACCTACATTTTCCGGCCATAACCAATTTTTTTTTTACTTTTTTACTTAAATCATTATTTTTCAGTTAAATTGGAATACACAGATATGCGTAATAAATTAATCTAGTTTATTGTATTTATCTGTGATGTAGTTACTAATTAGGTATAAAAAAACTAGATTAATAATTTGCCAAATATGTTAAAATTCGTGGACAGTGGCTCTACAGTTAAAAAATAACAAGAAAAACCAAATACAAATATTTTTAGAGACTTGAAAATTAGACAGAAAACGTATATTTGCCTTTTCTAGACCTGGTAAAACTTTCAAAATATTTGATTAATTTTCGAGCTATTCATAGATATTTTAATTTTGCGACTTTTTACCTAATTTTCATTTAATAGGTACTCTATGAATAAAATTGTTAGATCAAATATAAATGCTTGAAAATTTAACTGAAGGTTCATTATACGTCGTAGTACGCTATGGGGTCAAAAAAAAAAAAAAAAAAATGATTGTAACGTAGAATTGTTTTTTTATAAGAATTTGAATATCAGATTTTGATGAAAATCTTAAATATTACACCTTCTCAAAACATATGTAACCGAACTCCGCTCACTGTTCAAAATCGTTTTTCGTTAGCAATGATTAATTATTGAGTGTACATTGAATTCCTCTCTATATCCTATCTTGCCAACTTTCCACCTACAACAGTGATCCACCCATCGCGCGAAGTATGTCTGTCTTTTGTTTTATTTATAAACAAACGTATTAAGAATCGAATATTGGTACCTATCGAGAATCGAATTGTTGGTGTCGTCTATAAATTAATAAAGAAACGCCGCGCGAGGTGCTTTCGTTTTTTTTTTTTTTTTGCGTGGGTGTTAGAACAATTTATACTAGGGATTAAGTGCACCCAAATTATACAAAGTCCTATTAAAACATTAAAAACGTTATGTGCCTCTAGGAGTGAAACTCGAAAAATTCCTTCCCTCTTCCCCCGTTAATACGCCACAATACCAACTAACTTTGATTTAGGTACAGCAATAATTCCTTCTTACTTTATATTTCTGTAATTTGGGTAGTGGGGGAGGGTCTAAACCATTACAATTTTTCAATTTTTCCATTTTCAGAAATATCCGGGCGCGTGTTTTATAATATTTATACAGATTCTGAGTGTACGAAGAATCTAAAAACGAGGGGAGGTACTCATTTTTAATTTTTCAAGAATATTCCAATCCTACAGTACAGTTAAAAGTAGAGTTTAATCAAATTAAACCTACCATCCATTAAAATTGAGAAAGCTATCAAAATCGTGAATATCAAACCCTATTTTTCACTTATATTTTTTAAACCGACATTTTGAAAAAAAAAAAAAACGTTAACATTTTGATCAAGCACTATTGAACGACAAAATGTTGAAAATCAATAATTTGGAATATTACCTAGTCATTATTTGCAACAGGCATTTTATTTAATGGAAAAATCTTCAGCGTTATAATTTTAAACCTTAAAAATCTTGAATATCAAACGATTAAAAATTTAAAACCTTAAACGTCAAAATCTAGAATGTATAATTACGTCAATTTCTTGAACGTACAAAAACTTGAATGTCAAAACACACTAGAAACGCGGTTGCTCATAATTTGTATTATGTGTAGTGTAGACAACCACAGCATTTGATTGTATTGAAAAATAGAAATCTATAAGGGGCAATTATAGGCAATCACACATTGAATCTAAGTTTTGCAGTACAAGGTTTTGACTTACAACCGTATTAAAATCAAGATTTTTATGATCTCGAAGCAAGTTCAAATTGACGATGTTCAAGATGTTGCCATTCAATGGAATGCCTGTCCCAAATGATGACTATGATTTATTTAAAATTATTTTCAAAATGTTGCCGTTCAATAAATTACTTGATCAAAAATGTTAACAATTTTTTTTTTTTTTAATTTTTAGTTTTTAAAAAAAATTACCGTTTCATAATATCAAAATATTCAACCCATTATCACGGTGTCCCAAAATTTTAGTTATACTGGTGTAGAAATTTGTCCGAGATATGTTTTATGTGCAGGGAAATCAATATTATTTTATCTTCTGCAGAAAGGTATGATGAAAAAACAATAGACGATATTATTAATATTATATCTAATACATATGCGGGCAGATCATAGGTTTTATGTATTGTTGAAATGGACAGTAAAATTTGAATCGTGGAACACTCTCGCGTAGACCGTAATAACGAAACGATTGAAGTACACAATGTTGTTTTACACTCGGAACGTGAAAACGTCTCATAAATGATTTACGGTATGAAAAATAAAAAAATGCATCCATATAAACACATCAGTAGTTAATATAGAACAATGAAATTATGTACACCTTGGGTAGATAATAAACCTGCGCGCTGTATTGTGACCACAGACGTATACGAATGAGTGTCTAATAATGGTCAATTGATTTATCGTTGTTGATTTTGAATTTGAGATGAAATATTTCAAAAGCTCGGTATCGTAGTGAATACTATCGCTAGTGTTTAAACGATACTACACGTGGTAATCAACACGATGCAAGACACTTATTATCTCGTTAAATCTCATTAACATTGAGTCTATAAATGGATGCATATAGTTTTAGTTGAAATCAACTTCGGTGTTGACGTTTTTAATTTCTATCAACCCGTATAACGAGATATTCCACTTTTAGGTTTCGACGGTGAGAGAGTAGTAACTGGTAACTACACTTTTGTGGAGGCATCATAGCGCGTGGCGTTTCAACAGTGTTCCACCACTATCCCATTTTTGCCGGAAATCAAAAATTTCAATATCGAAATGTATTTAAACTAACACAACATATTTTTACGGAATTTTTGGTACAGGTTGCTATTTTGAAATCGAAATTAAATAATGGTTGCACTTCTAAAATAAAGGCAACAAAAAAACAATCGAAATGTAACATTTTAGAGCTTTATAGTAAGTCTTAAATGATCTAAAAAACGATTTCCGAAAAAAGTTAATACTTTCCGAGATAACGAGTGTCTTACGTTACGTTGCTCACCCTTAAAAAAAAAAAAAAAAAATTCATACTTACATTTTATACCTATAGCTACTGAGTGTGAATCTGCAGCGCGCTTTATCACTTTCAGTCATTTTTACGTTGAACTGAATTCATACGTAAATTTCAAATGGCACGCAGTCCCCCCGCCTTACAAACGCACGATGCACCTAGTAAATTCACCTTCAGCTAGTGCATCTTCGTGGTGTTAGTTTCAATATTACAGAGAATGGATCTATATTATATCGAACTTAATGATAGGAAAACTGTATGTTCTATTACGTCGGCGTTTTTCTGGATATTTTAATTTTTAAGCGAGACATTAGCATTTTTAATTTGGGTACCTGCCTACTATTGCAATAATTTATCAAATTGTTCATTCTTTTTTTGCTAAACAATGGATTTGTATTCCAAAAGTACAATTGTATGTATAAATTATTTAATATAATGTTTTGATGAAAAAAAAAAAAAAAACAACCGGATATACTCCGGTAAGCCAATGACTATTTGGGCGAGCCACGAGTTTTTATTCAAAAATATTAAATAATAAATCATTGCAATAAAAAAATGATACACCAAATAAACGTAACTCGAATTAAAAAAAAATTCGGACCTAATACCTTACTCACATCAGTTTTCTTCCCAACGTTTTTCAAATTTTTTTTTTATCGCTGAATAATCAAAATAATTTTATTTTTTTTATATACGACTTAATATAGGTACAAGTTATAAACATTTTAGATTGAATTTACATCAGTAAATAAACTATGAATTTCACCTACACACACAAATTAAGGGTACAGCAGTAAAGAGTTCTGATAAATTATGCAACTACAAAAAATCAATAAGTATAATTAGTAAGAATTAGTAAAAAGTAGCCTGCAAGTGTCTAACACGCACATTACACTTTACTAAGTAACTTTGTTTTTAGCTGTATTATAAATGTCTAATATTAATCTAAATTTAGGTTAAGGAAAACAGATTTAACTTCTTTTATAAAATTAAAAACTAATAACGTATTTTATACACAGTTCAGAACCCGGCCAATCATTTGGGTCACAAGGACGGATATAATATGAAACTGCATACGTGTAATTTAATTTAAAATGTCAAAGTGAGTTGGTGTTAGTTAATAGTAATAACTTATTCACTTATTGTTACACAGTCCTGGGTGAAAATCTCTTTATAGACTATAGTTTGTTGCGATATTTGGCGAACTTTATATCGAATTAAAAAATGTTTAAACGAAAAACAAGAAAAAAAAAAAAAAATTAGAAAATGTCAAATAAACACACTACCTACTCGTTAACTATACACAATTCAAAGATCCAAAGTATTTTATAAATTATACTATCGTAATATCTAGAAAATACTAATATTAGTAGGTATTCGGTGAAAATGTTATATCCCCACGATTATTTAAAAAAAAAAAAAAAAAAAAAAAAAAAAAAATTTTTCCTTTTTTTTTT
>CABPRJ010000483.1:936862-1045715 GCA_902439185.1 Cinara cedri
TATCGTAATATCTAGAAAATACTAATATTAGTAGGTATTCGGTGAAAATGTTATATCCCCACGATTATTTAAAAAAAAAAAAAAAAAAAAAAAAAAAAGGAAGCTTCGGATAGGAGCGTGTCGTATACGTATATTGCGATGGTCGAAATCGTGTTCGCAGGGAACAAAAAATTAAAAACGCATTGCGCCACTCGGGATCTAAAAAAAATGTTTTAAATATTTTTAACAAAACATTTTTGTGAAATACAAAAACTATACAATTCAATTGAAATTAAGTAACGTGTTGTAGAAAACTTTAGGGTCGTGTGTACACAGTTATTACGAAGTCAACTAAAAATAACTGAACGAAATAAAACTGTTTAAAATGTATTCGAAATAAAATGGAAAAGTGATGTTTATGTGTACACACTATATGAATTATATAAGTGTACGGTTTTTAAGTTTTCCTAAAATACAGATTTTATTAAAAACACCAGGCCAGCGGTTCTCGAACTATGGTACACGTACCACTGGTAGTACGTGGCAGGCAACATGGCGGCGCGCAGAAGACCGAATGAGAAGCGGTTCGGAAAATTAATCACACGTACTTGGACAAATGTGTTTTATGGGTCCAATACTATTTTATATTTTTAATTTTTATAATGTCAATTATTATATTGCGGTATTTCACTGTCTCGTGTTCGTCATTTCGAAATAAATTTTTAAACATTTTTAATAGTTAAATTTTCGGTCATGAGTGGTACGTGATAGATCCGTAATATATATAAGTAGGAGGTGCGCGAAAAAAAAAAGTTAGAGAGTCTCTGCGCTAGACATGCTATTTTAGTGTCGAACATTTTTACTTAGTAATGAAAATAATATAATATTTAAGTTGGTATTATTTATTAGATTCTGAGTGGAACGAAGAATATTATGGTTTTACAAAGATGTTTTTTTTTTTTTTTAACCTGTTAACAGCTTTTCTACCAGCAATTATGCTCCGATTTATAACTATCACAATGTTTCTAAAAGGAAATACGACTGGGGAGGTACTATAAAGAAGTCGTTTTTCGATTTTTCCAGGAGATTCCCCGATGAATGGGAAAACCCGGGAAAAAACACGGGGAAAACGTAGGAAAACCGGGAAAATCGGTAAAACATTGTACAAATATTATTATAGAAAATGCATAAAGCCTATTTAATTATTTTACTATAATATGGCATGTGTATCGTTGACAAAGCATTACTATCAACTGGACTCCGCTCAGAGTCGTTTTTTCGTAAGCAATAGCTTACCGTTGTGTACGTTAAATTATCTATAACAGTGGCTGCACCCTTCACCGTTATCCTAGGATGTCTTTTTTTATTTTCACTACATCGATTTTTACGTTCTATTTACTATTTAATGTAAATACCCCATTGCCACTAATGAACAAAAAGTATGATCCTATTTCCCGAGTTAAATGAATTATTTTCCTTGAATGACTGTCTCCATTGTTTAGGTGTTTAGACGCTAGATTTTATAAATGCCTAAACGCGAAGGACAGTTCCAACATGATTAAATACCTATGAATGGAATACATATAAATAATAATGAAAACACAACGGTGTTAGGAACAATGTTGATTTTACGAGTTAAAAAAAAAAAAAAAACAATAGTACATTTTTAATTCATAAATGTAATTATATTTAATTATATTTGAACATTGAACAATAATATTTATTTTATCGTAATTTATACGTAATATTTTAAAAAACACGGGAATTTTTTATTGTTTGAACCGGCAATACACCAGTGACCCGCCACCCGGAAATACCGTGAGCGTTACGTCAAGTGGGGCGGGTCGCCATCATCTTGTTGGTACCTGTACTGTGAAAATGTAATATTTATGCACGGTAACGGGTTTGTCCAAATAAGCTTGGTCACTACTAGGTTTGCCCAAACCAACAAATCCAAAATATGACTGTTACCCAAATATCGTGGGCACTGCGCGTTTTGCCCGGGCAATCGTCCAGGTTTCGAATTTTACTCGTTACATATATAATATAATATATATTACAAATGCAGTGGTGTGTTTAAGGGGGGAGGTTAGGGATTGTATCCCCTCCATTAGCTTATAATTACAATAAAATACAAGTGATCTAATATCGAAACCTATAAATTTCGGCTGACCTCCGAGAAAAAGCTTTATGTATTTATTGATTAGAAACTGGCTTTGTTTTTAGGACCCGGCTTTTAAATTACCAATTGTCATAGTCAAGTTGGGTGGAGAAGACAATTTTACTCTTTTTATCACTATTTTTATCTGTTACACACCCTCCCAATAAATATTCCTGGGCACGTCACTGTACGAGTGTATATGAATGTATGTAAATATATATTATGTATTCATAACAGTCATACGGCAAAGAGTTTTCAGTGAATATCCAATTTCCGTGTCCAATCACCCTCATTTAAAAAAAACTCCACGAGCAGATGGACCAAATCATTTCATTCACTTTTGGAATTTCCCCAGTTACCCCTCCTCCATCAGTGAGAATACAAAATAAAATATTTTGTTATAAAATCTACTAATTATTCAATTATTTATCATTTTATTTTCTAGCGGACACGCGGTAACGGAATGCTCGAAATACCATGCATTTGTATACAATTTTCGTCAAAATTTAAACATAAAAAGACAATAAGTTGGGAAGGCTACGTAATATACGTATTACGTATATAAAGAAATTTAACTATTTTAATTTTTATTCAATTTTTTTGTTTTGTTTTTTCTTTCTCTTCATTTATCACATATTCTTATTGTATTCTGGCGCACAGATTGTATATATCTCGTGAAAATAAAAAAATAATAAAATAATATCAGTATACGCATCGTTGCTTACGAAAAACGGTTATTATCGAAGTTTGGTCAAACATGTATTGATAAAACTTAAATTGGAAATATTGTATTAATTTATAACATCAATATAAACTACAATTTTTCGTATTTCTAAAGAATTTCGGAGAAAATTTGAACTTCAAACACGCTGATTAAATTAAATTACAACATTTGTATCCGTTAATAACTGAATTATACATCAGAACAAAAATTGAGAATGACCAGAAATCGGTATTGCGTAAATATTCCCTTTTTTTTCCCCATTA
Organism: Cinara cedri; assembly: GCA_902439185.1. Lineage (NCBI taxonomy): Eukaryota > Metazoa > Arthropoda > Insecta > Hemiptera > Aphididae > Cinara > Cinara cedri. The sequence continues at coordinate 939,990 of CABPRJ010000483.1, forward strand.
TTAAGAAAACTACAAGGATACATGACCACTTCCCCTTCAAACTAGGTAACTAACTAGACAAAGTTTGTAAACAGAAAATTCCTTTTAAATTTTTGATTGGCAAGATTCCTGGTCAAATAGATAGTTTATATCAGACACAAAAAATCTATTTTTTTTTAAAAAAAAGCACACATATTAAAAATTCCAGTACACTAATTAATGTATTCGCTATATTATGCTGAAGGGGTGGGGGTAAGGCCATACGGGTTGCATAGGTAAGTACTATCAAAAAACTGATGGTACAAAATCTTAAATTCCCCGTGTTGTGTCCATTCTGTTCGTATAGTTACGATTGTTAATATTGTTCACAACATTTTATACGTGTACATAAATTATTCGTAAGTTGTAACATTGTTATTAGGTATTAATTTAAATATAAATTTATAGAATTATTATTATTAAGTATAAAATTGGTTTTAAAAAGATGTTTATTTTTTTTTTAGTGAACACTTTTTCTATCAAAGGAATTTCTCTGAAAGGAAATTTTCTGAAAGGTCATTTTTCGATATTCTCAGAAGTTTTCTTAACAAGTAGGAAAATCCGGGAAAATGTACGAAATGTTGGTATTATATAGTTGAAAAACATTAGGGCTTTCTTTTTTCCTGGGATCAATTTTTTTACCAGTAAGTTTGGATTTACAATGATGGCAGAAAATCTGACTGGCAAGGTACTTTAAGGTCATTATTCGATTTTTCAAGAGTTTCGCCAGCAAATGTGAAAAACCGGGAAAAATCATGGGCAAACCAGGAAAAACGTAGGAAAAAGGGGAATACAGGTACAATATTAAACAAATATTATTGTTGAAAATATATAATATCTATTTAATTATTTTACCATGATATGACATATATATTGTTGACAAAGCATCAATATAAACTGAACTCCGCTCAGAATCGTTTTTTCGTAAGCAATGGTTTATCGTTGCTTACAGATATATATATATTAAATTCCCTTCTGTATTCTACCTTCCCAACTTTTTTTAATTGATATGAACAAATAATTTTTTGAAATATGGACTATCAACTCAACTTTTTCCCGTGTCTAAATAGTGTTGAATTTTGGAACAAGGGGTAGTTTTTCAGTTATTTTCGATTATTTAGATAACTGAAACATTTAATGAGAAAATTTTAAATTATAAATTATAGATAATAATTTTATCTTCAAAAAATAACCAAGTACAAATTCTACTTAACTCATTATTTCATATAAAAAAAGTAAAAAGTAAAAATATTATGAGGTAATGAAAATTTCATTTTTTAAAAACTGGCCAAAGATTGAATATTATATTGATATAGGACCTATTTCGTTTTACCTTGTTTGTAAATAAATAAAATAGAAAATTGTCTAAAATAATTCGAAATAGATAATCGAAAACTAAAAACCAATACCTTTGTGCCATAATTCAATCCTATTTCGGCACCGGAAGGGTATGAATTATTGAGTCCATATTTGTTCATAGCAATTAAAAAATGGGGGGGTGGGTACTCTTATTGAATTTCGTTAGTAAGGTTTTTTGAGCCACTCTAATGTATACATATATATATATGTATATATATTTGTGTATTTGTAAAAATCATCTAACGTACTTAAAATAATACATTTGAATTTTGAATAATATCTTCGTGAATAAATAGGGAACAATAAATAATAATATTACGCATTTTAACAAAATTTAAATTTTGTTTTTTATACAAAATAACCATCTACCTAAGTGTAATAAAAATAATCATAAAATGTGTTGTTCTTACACAATACCTAGGTAGGTGGTTTTTGAAAATTGTTTAATATTAATGCAAATGAAATATGGAAAACAAAAATAAATTGCGATTTATATACAAAATACCTACTTTCTTTTTTTTCTTTTATGTGTACCAGTATTACTAAGAATTTATGACGAACTTTATTTTATTACATTTTCTATTTTCTATTTTCTATTAATTATTATTAATAAAAAATTGACAAAATTATATACATACATATATATATATAAAATTAAAAAAACATTTTTAATAAAATATATTTATTTTAAAGCACACAATAATACGAGAATCAGAATCTAAAATCATAGTACAAGTTATCTTTGTACCTGAGCGAATGTAAGTTCCTACACGATAAAAATATGATGTACAATTATGCATATGTTACTTCACACGTCACATCCTACTTACAAGTTATTTTTATTTAAAATAAATCTTAAATCTTAAATCTTTAAGTCTTAAAATAAATATCATGATCAATTTTTTATATGTATAAATTTAATTGTAAAAATTGTAAAAAAAAAAAAACCCATATTATAATATTGTATATTAAACGGATACATGTACGTACATGTTTGATCTGTTTATAAAAAAAAAAAAAAGAGATTTACTCTGGAATAAAAGTTTAAGATAAATTACCCAAATGCATTCTATAAATAGACGTAATTATTATCGAATCGAAAACAAGTTTTCTGTATCAGTTTTGTCAGTAACGCAAAGTCGCAAAAATTCAATTTAGATGTCAGCTTTATCGATGGGTTATCGTCATGATATTACCTATCAAGTATAGCGGTCGAAACAAGCGCGATTATTATAATTACATCTTAGGTCGGGGCTATACAAGACGTATTCGTGTTCCACCTCGTATATCTATACAATATTTATAAAAAAAAAAAAATGGTAAGCCCCATAGTTATTGTATTAATAATACAAACATATTTATCGCAATCGAATAGCACAAATTAATAGCAGACACCCATCGATCGATCAGTCAGCACTGGTCAGTTCGTTGGAGTATGTTTATCGTTATGCCGAAAATTACACCAGCGCCAATGATTGCCGTAAATGAGGCGTCGGAAGAAGAAGGAGAGAAATCTTTACGCAGGAAGTTTGCGGTACATCCCTACGGGGGAAAAAATGGCCAATTCCATATAATATATGAAGACTTACCTACGACGATTTCCGGAAAGATTTTTTAGTTATTTCAAAATGCCTGTAAAAACATTTGGGGGGCAGGGGGGCTTTTAAAAGTGACTTGGAAAAAGAACAAAACATCAAAGGTGATACAATACCGGCCGCGGTGGAAAGGTTATCGGTTACTTTAGAGTTTTTCTTTACCCGTATTAAAATTAACATATCTACCCGTGTCCACCTACACATAAAATATATAAAATATTTAGTCTATTTGTTATTTATTGAGTAGATAATTACATTAAATAGATAAAATATTAAACATCCACGTAAAACTATTGTGTTCATAAAATTATGGTGGTGTGGACGCAGCGGTTTTCCGTCACCTGCGGTATAGCCCGTCCCGATTTAAAACCGTGTAAATTTAGGAGCTTGCGTTTTTTATTACGTCGGCGCTCGTCCGCCAAAACGCAAGCCGACCGACGGCGTTTTCCGCCGTGCATAGCCCCGACCTTATCCGTACTGATATATTATTATTATTATTATGCTATCATTGAATTAATTTTCGATTTTCCGCTGAAAATGCTGGCTCGGCAAACTTCACCGTAAATACAATCGTATCTATTTAACCGGTCTTTTTTTTTTTTTTTACGGCGCAGGAAATGACATACGTATAATTTTACCCGATAGGTCTCGTGTAGGAACTTACTGTTCTCCAAGCACTTAAAACGGCATCTACATCGGTATTTCTGCATAGTTAGTTAGTAATACAATTAATTTGTCGCTAATTGTTCACAAATCCCCTTGAATACCTACGCAAGAACCTAATAAAATTTATCACCGGGTTAATATATCCCGCGGCCATACGGTACCTATACAGTAGTATAATGCACCTACGTTCCATTCGCTTTTGATACCTATACTGCGTTATCCCATTTTACGGATAATCTGAATTGATGATTTAAGCCATTTGTCATTTGCTACCTATTGATTTATTCAATTATTTTATTGTCTCTGTGTTTTCACTCATGTTTCACAGGCGATTTACTTTAGAGTGGCGTGCCATTATGGTACTCATAATATTTTGTGTGCGTTTTATGTATTTTTATTTATATTTTGAATAGATATATAATTATATAGCTCAACGCCATTGTAGCCATAACGTCAAATTAAACATAAAACACGCATTATGCGGGATACCACAATAACAGTTATGAGAATAATACTGCTAATTTTGGCCGTACATTATAATTCAGAATACAGCCTTTATTTACGTATTTTATTAATATGACGAAAAAAAAAAAGCTAGTCCATCGCGGATGTTTTGCGCGTCGTCGTTACGTTCCCCATCGCACATAATAGTATTAATAAGTTGGCCACTGTTATAGGCGAGAAGTTGGGAAGGTGGGATTTATAGGGTAATTTAGTTTATTTGCAAAGACACAAGCACCAGATTATAGTCAGGGTTTTAGTCGCTCGACTTGGCACAAGCCAATGAACATGCCATATCAGTAGCTACCTACTGACTCCGACCAAATATCTGACGTAAATAATATCATATTATAGGTCAAGTAACTGACACGACACGAAGAAGAACAATATATAAACAACGATCAAATCATTGAAAAACGATTTTCAGTGGAGTTCGGTTATACGATTTCTTGATAAATTTAAATTTAACGTTTTATTAATTTATCATCCGCCCCAGAAAAACGATAATGGAAATGGATATTCCGGAAGAAATGTACGGAAGAAATCTGGTGGAAGGAGGCTAAACACGGAGTTTCGTAATTTTACCCTAATCACAAATCCAGCGCAAAAGGTATCAGGATTCGATTATTCCCGAGTGCAGTGGACTTCTGAAAACAGAATTAGAACGGGATAAGGTCAGTGCTACGAGTTACTGTAAATGGGTTATGTTTGAATCTCCCCTCTGCGCCTGTCGTGGAGAACAGTCAATTTAACATATAATTGATGAGTGTCTAACAACTTAATTTATTGGTAGTACCGAACAATTGTATAATAAAAGGAACTCAGATGCTCTGAGATGGCTGACAAACCTAACAGTAAGACCATGAGTTCTTTGGACAATATACGAGCAATAGTCGTTTTGAGTTTTTAATTTAATTTAATGTTTAAGAACTCTTGCGGTTATTGTTAATGTTTACACGTTTATAATATTGAACTAGTTATTTATTTTATTTGTTTGCTTTTTGATATTGGTTTCATCCAGTAAGTTTTTCTATACTTTGTTATCAATGATTTGTATATGTGTCTATTTCATGTTATTTATTATCAATAAAAATAACCATTGCCGATGATCAAATGCAATAAAAAAAGCTGTCTAGGATAATGGAGACGGGTGCAGCCCCTGTTGTAGGTGGGAAGGTAGGATGCAGAAGGCAATTTAATGTATATCTGTAAGCAACGATCAACTATTGCTAACGAAAAAACGATTCTGAGCGGAGTTCAGTTGATAGTGACGCTTTGTCAACAATATATTTGTCATATTATGGTAAAATAATAAAATAGACATTAAGCATTTTCTTTGATAATATTTGTTTAATATTGTACCGATTTTCTTGTTTTTCCTATGTTTTTCCGGTTTTCCAATTTGTTGAGAAAACACTCTTGGGAATATCAAAAATGACCTTTTAAAGTATCGTCCCGAGAAAATTTCCTTTCAGAAAAGGGTCTACATTGTAAACAACGGAGCAAGCTTTCTGGTAGACAAAGTGTTCACATAAAAAAAAAAAGAAATAATAAACATTCTTGTAAAATCGATACAATTTTCGTTATACAAAATATTAATTTGTAACTAAAAAATAAATTATAATATTGCTCACACTTTAACCAATTATAACAAAAATTTGAACTTAGAACGCCGATCAAAATAAATTACAGCATATTTATATACGCATAAACCGATTAAATTCAAACGTTTCAGGGTAGCTATAAAAAACACAAAAATACTATCTAGAGCCTACTATCTACTACCTAGAAAGTGCTGTCATAAGTATTCAGTGAACATTTCAAGTTATCTCTACGATTATTTTTTATTGAGTTAGGTACAAAAAAAAAAATACATAAATATATATAAAAATCGATGGTATTCATACCACGGGAAACGATCCCTGATGTTAATGATTGGAGTGAGATTTCCACGGGAAAAAGTCGTTCATAGACGGAAAAAAATATGTCTAGGTACTTGTAATTTATATCGATCGCTTCTTTATGTACCGGGATTCAGATTACAGAGAATTATGCGCAGACGTAGATACGGGTGTGCAGGTTTACCGAGAAATGGTGAATGTTTTGCGAGTAATTATACGTCGTAGAGTCCTAAAAAAAATGTCACTAATTTTCGTGGTTTTTGCCACCGCGTCGAGAGCAAAAGTACTGAGAGACGAAACAAAAAAAAAAAATCTACGTGTAACGGGTTTAATTGAACGGTTTTGAAATATTAAGTACGCGACATAATTGGTTTGCAACTTTTTAACGCAATCAAATTTTGATATTTTGAAAGACTGCATTCACACGGTAAACTAAGTGTTTTATAATAACGATTATATCAATAGGAAAACGGTACTGCAGTTGGGGCAGCGTCTCATCACTGGCCCCGTCATCTGGCGAGCCCCGGCCGGCCGGTTAACGGGCTCACAATGTTCTACCGACTTGTCGTCGTGATACGTGCGTGCGACCAGTGCGGGTGGCGAATGACGCCCTTTTAAAAAGGATTTTCGTATACGCTGTTGTAATTTCGTAGCACGTGAATACCTATATATATAAATTATAAAAAAAAAAAAAAACAAAACAAAACACCAACAGTTAATTTAACGCGACGTTAATTCACTATTGAACGCGTATAAATATTTATTTAGAATCGTTTTGTATTTTCCTCCCGCAGTGACAATTTTAGCGATTAACGGTATTAAAAAAGTTAAATGCGGTTTCGGGAAAGTGTGCAGTGTATATTGTTTTTGGCGCCGACGCTGCAGATCACGATTTGGGCCGACCGTTTTAGTCGCCGTGCAACGAGCGCCGCGCACTCAGTAAATAACATTTCATTTCGTCTAGGGAGCAACGCGCGTACCTCCTATACCTACTCCGCTTGAACCGTTTGACGAGGTGAGTCTAACGTTAAGTTGCGTCGCGGTTTTTCGAAATTCGACCGTGAATCGTGAATTACGTTCAGAGCAAAAAAATAATGTGCACGTGCGCGGTGTGTATCAATTATAATGTACTGAATTAAATTGCATACAGTTTTTACGCTGCACAATCGAGGGATTTTTTTCGTTTTTCACCATTATATTCGTAATGATAATTTTCGTTAATCGACCGATTAGTGTTGTGGATTTATTTGCAAAGGCGGGGTATTTTTTTTTTTTTTTTCAAGTCATTTTAACGACGGCCTTCCGTTAGTTAACAATATTGCGTTCAAACGATCGAACGACGAACAACTGAACATCTGTCTATGGGTAACTATATTTTTCACGTGTTTTAAGATAAATTTTAAAAATATTGGCCGAGTAAAATTTTCGTAATTACAGTGAACAACCCACCTATCTATATTATAGTAGTGAGTACAAATGTTTAAAACATATTTATTTTTCTGTGAAATACCATACAAATATGTTTGGAAAACTAAAAAATAAATCTTGAAAAATATTTCAAAATAGAACATTTCACATTGAATAACGAAATATTTATTATCCTTACAAGCTATTGGTAGAATTTAAAAATATACAAATGTACTTAACATGATAAATACGCATTTAAATTTTAGTTAAATATAAGAATTAAATATATTTTATAATTATGTTTAAAATTTTTTTTTTTCTTTTTCGAATACGCGTTTATGCAATCGAGTTTATCGATTAATGATAATTGTTATTATACCATTTTGTTAAGACAAATCATATTTATTTTATTATGTTACAATTAAAATAGTAAAAACTGTTAAGAGTAAATACAAAGCGGTGGCGCTCAAATGATTAAATGGCTTCGTCATGGGGGCTGAATTTTTTAAAATTAAATTTTTAACAATTGTTTTTGTTTAAATTTTTTTTTTATAATTAAATTGGTGATATTATGTATCATTATAAATATTGAAGGAGAAAAGATCACGGGGATATATATCCTTTGCCCACTCTATTTGACCGCCCCCGATACGAAGCACAATACTAAATCGGAATCGAGTAAAGTTTAAAGAATCATAATAATGGTCGATATATATATATATATGTAAAAATATTATATCACTGTTGCAGTCATTGCAGTAGATTATACATCTTTTCAAGTATATTATGTGTTTTAAAAGTTCTGAAAATCCATACCTATGTATCTATTTTTTTTTTAATTTTTTTTTTTTAATTTAAATGAGACCGTTTTTAATCAAACGATTGTTATTATTATTTTTTTGATTATTTCAAAAGATCTATAGAAATTCACATTATTTAATACGACATTTTTAATATCTACGTCCTTTTTTACTCTTTGAATATATACGCCTCCCTTCCTACCTACTAATTATAATTTAACTTTGCCAATATGTTTATGTTATTCAAACCGCATTCATTATAACTACAGGCTATCCACGTTATTAGTTCATAGACATACGGATTTAATACAGTAGGTATTTTAATCTATACAATTATATTCATATGATTATGATCATAATTATACGAACTAGATCGTTCACTTAAACAATATTATCTTATTAAAATAATCAATACTTATTGATTTTTCGTTAAAATTTGTATTGAGTTATTATAAAACCACGAAAATCGATTTATACAAATACAAGTTTCACGTACCTATAAAATAGATATAGACGTAGTAGTTATTAAGTTTCCGATGTGTAAAAACAGTGTAAGAAATACATATTTTTTAAAAACCGTTTAAATTAATTGCATTTTTTAAACATAAAATATACGCAAATTGATAGTTCATACGAAATCAATTTACATAATGCTGTAGACAGGCTGGACTGAAGGTGTTTTATATGGTAGGTAGGTAGGTAGGTAGGTAGGTAGATAGTTCGGTACGTAGGGGTACTTCAGTTTATTTAGTTTAGTTACCTGTTGACATCATTACGATTTTTTTTGAAATTATGTTTTAATTTTAATTGATTAATCGATTTTAATAAAACAGCTTTTACGCTTGCACATTATCAGATATGTTTAAATGAAATTATAATAACACAATGCGGGTAAGTAGGTGCATAAAAATTGTATAAGTGGGTAGTTAATTTGATAAACCGTTTTATATAATATTCCTGCCAGGTTATTAATGATGATAATAATAATAATAATAATAATATTAATAATGAAGAATATTAAATTCAAAAGTTCATTGTTTTTTTTTTTTTTTTTAAAAAATAGTAATAAATATATTTATTTGAATCCGGATTAAGAATGCAAATTCGTGTTTTTTTGATCAAATCAAAAATACTGAATGAATAAAAAAATATGTACCTACTTAGTATACAATATTTTCGTAACCAACAGAATATCAAACGTTGTTTATTTTGAATCTGAGCTGAAAGATAAAGTTATTCGGTTTAACGGTGAAATTCTCTTTTTGAACGTTATTAATGATGTTAGGTAGCTATAATACAATGTATCCATCCTTTAATTTTTACGATGATCAAAAATTACATATCTATATATAATATCTTAAAACCTGTCGATAAAATATAATTTATAAATTCTTATAAAAATGTTCCTACGCTACATAATAAAATCGATCCAATCACATGTGTAGTGTCGGTTGGGTGTATTCGTCTCGCTTCGCTCAGCTATTGGTGTAAAATTGTAGTATATTTTATATTGTATTATGGTATATACGTATCGTCATACGTTTGAAAGCAATGATGATTTATTTTATTTCAATTAAATTACTGATATAAAACCAGAATAGATAGGTGTAGGTACACTTTATTCGAAGCGATTTCGCCTTAATCCCATCTCAGGTTTTCAAAAGAGAATGTTTTCTGAATTTTCTCTAAAACTAATGGGAATTTATACAAATTACAATTTGATATTTTTGATTTTTGATATGTTAGCTTTCTTAATCAATTTTTCCCAATCTAATTTTCCTGACAAATTTTATTATTTACAAATCGAATATTTCCAATTTTAATATTCACAAAAAAAAAAAATAAAAATATTCTTCCTATCTAGTTTTCCTAAATTTAATTTTTTTCGAAACAAAAAAAAAAAAATACTTCCACTACGGATGCCGTGCGGCGACTCTATGAAGTTGCAAGCCAATTTATCCCACACATTTAAAATTTACATATATTTTATACAGATATTATTTTCTGTTTTAATTGGGAATAATTCGTATTTATTTATTTTTTGACACAATATGCACAGTTGTCATATTTGAACTGGTAACTGCAGAAAAATGAGATTTTCACTTTTATCAATTTATCAATTGATTTAATTATAATTTTGTACTTAGTACACATAAATACACCGTTTACTACAGAATAATTTTGTTTTGGCTTTATGTTCAACATAGACAATTGTTCAAAAATTTAAAAAAATAGCGGATTTACAATGGAAAGGGAACATGTACATATCTCTATGTAAAATGTTTATTGCGGATAACAGAGACAGTTCCTGGACTTAAAAATATATGTCCACAACCCACTTATGTTGTAATGAGTATATGTGTACTATTGAATGGAGACATAACTTTGAAATAAAAAAAAATAATTTTTATACAATTTAAGAACTTACCCATATTTTTTGTTCTAATTAAGTTGATATTTAGACATAGGCTATTAAAAATTAATATTAAATTTAAAATAAAAACCATATCTTTATTATTTCATTTATTACTTCGTAAATAGTTTTTCTGTCTCTTCTGAACAATTAGAAAGTGGTCTTATTGTTTCTTTTTTGTAGTTCGCGATTTATGTATAGTAATAATTAATAATACTAATAACTGTAATAATAACAGAAATAAAATAATTGAGTTAGTTAATTGTATGCATTATAATCGTAAATATTATGTTATTATACTCATATTTTAATACAAAATTTAAATTGGGAAACATCGCAGTGGGAATATAAACTTTAGGGAAATTTGGCATATATACACGTTTATGTTTTTATTGTTTTAGAGTGGATACCACGGTATAATATTTTACGGGTTTTATTAATTTAAAATATAATTTTTACTTAATTAATGACTTAATTACTATTATATAAGTAAAACATAATACAGTTAATCTCAATTACCTTAATTTTGGTATGAAGACTTTTAATATGCTGTCATAGTTTAGGTCAAGTTTGACAAGAGCTTTTAAAATTTAAAATTGTTTTATGTTCTTACAAAAGATAGTTTTGAAAATACGATTAAAAAATGTTAAACACAATTTAAACAAATTTAATTGGTAACATTTTAGATGAATAAAAAGAAAATAATTATCGTGTATATTTTCATGTAAGCTTTTTAAAAAAGATAAAGTATAAAGTAGGTCTCTTGGAAGGTTGTTATCAACATTCAACATATAGTTTATGAATTTTGAAATAATTTTAGTACTACACATAAATATAATAATATCGCCGCGAACATTTTTCATTATAATGCGTGGGCGTGTCTATGGTGGCAGCCTAGGGTGCCTGGGCTGCCCCTGCAATTTTCAAAAGCCACCAAATTTTATGTCTAGTGGCTTACAACTTTTATTAAAAAAAAATAAATTCTTATGCATTTTTTATCAGTATATAATTTTTGTTATTCTATATACTAACACATATATTTTGTTAATTACTTGACTATATGGAGGTGTAATCCAGACCTGAATAATATTTCTGCAGTTAAATTTAAAGATACTGAAAATATTGTACATTATTAATTGTAAATAGATAATACATATTTTTTTAAATCATATAAGTATTTAATTGGGGGGGGGGTGCCCTCCCTATTTAAAGATTATTTTTTTAGTTCATCAAGTGGCGCCGGTCATTAGCTAGGCTGCCGCTGTGGATGAAATCTAGTCACGCCTATGCTATAATAAGTTTATGAAAATAATAAATAATACAAAATAATCATAACTGTAAACTATAAATAAGCTGTGAGAATATTAGTATAAATAAAATAAAGTATTGATGATAACTTGATGATAGACAATCGTTGGGAATGAAACGCATACATTTTTTTTTAAATGGTACAAATGCGGCAGAAATTTTCATGATTTAACATTGAAATTTGAAATTTATTGCAGTACATAATACATTTGACGAATGGGTACGAAATTCCTATTTTTTTATTTAGAATTCTGAAAAAAATGTTAAACAAACGTTTATTTAGAGTTATTATTCAAATAGAACAATAATTTTCTGAAGGAAGCACTATTAGTTAGTAAAAATAATATAGAAATCATGATAAATTTAATTTTAAAATTTCTTGTAAAATAACAATAATATTTAATAATAAATTATTTATTACATTATTATAGGTAGGTAATTAACTTCGAATAGTTAAGTTTGAAGTTTTCAAATCGGCATGTCTGATATATATTAAATTATCTAATCAAAAGATTTGTTTAATCTATTAATATATAACACCTATCCATATTAGAATAGTACAATCTAAAATATAATTTTCCATGAACTTAATTAAAGAACTTAGCAGTTAAAAAGACATAACTTAAATATCGATATTTAGGCGACAAAAAGTATTTGAATTGGGAAAATACCAGTATATTATACATTATTATTAAACCAGGCATGTATTTTACATAGTCAACATTTTTGGAAGCGAGCGATTTTGGGGAAGTTTATAAATAACAAAAAAAAAAATTAAACATTTTGAATCTTTATACCGTTTTAAAATTGTATACAGAGGGTTATTTTTTTTTCATTGTGGAACTGCACTTATGTACGAATATTTTAAGTAAATTTAATTTCGGTTTCTTGGTCAATATGAAACCATTTATGTAGTTGTCATATATTTCGTATGAATAACTTTGAATATTTTATTTACATTATAATAAAATAACAAATTATCATTCTGCTGAGTCAGAGATAGAAGACGTTAAAAATTTTAGACAAATAATATGTAGTTTTATTTATTTTTACAAAGAAAGTGCAAAATCGGTAAATATATTATTTTACATCGCGCATCGGTGACCATTTTTTATTCTAGCCATATAAATGTTATAGATGTTTTATAAAACTTGTATAGATTTGTTTAACTGCACATAAATGTAGTCAGTGTTTGAAATGAATGGGTTTATTACTGAATGCTCTATTTTTCCCATGAATCCACGGAGGAGTTTATTGAAAATATATTAGAATGCGATTGGATTTTGGTCGAATTAGAAGGTTTTTAACTGAAAGTAATTTGAATATCTATTTGTAATTAATGACTACGTTCAGTTGTGAGTGTTGTGATATTTAATTAAATAATTATTTGTATCGCTGATTAGATTGGCTTGACTAGATTGTACGGTCTGAAAAATTCAGAAATGTGGGTAGCGTTTTAGAAACTATTTACAGTGATACCGATCGTAAATTCGGTGAGCACAGTTGTGGTTTGTTTTTATCGTCGAATAGATTGACAAATAAATAAATAAGACTTGCGAACGAAAATGGTGTTCGAGTATGAATTGATAACTTTTTTTCCCGTAGTTTAACAATTGTTCATTATTTACTGTCTCAAATTCGTTTAGTGAATTGCATTATTTTTTACAATACTAAACTTATGTTTAAAATTAGATATTTTAGCGATAATCAAAAATAACAAGCATGTAAAAATGTTTTTTTTATTTTTTGAGAACGGATTAAAAGTACCCGATTTCGTAATATTTTATGTAAAATACCCGTTAAAACTTCCAAATGCTAGAAATTAAACTATGCGACTAAATTAATTTCGTTTATAATATTATTTTGATTTCTTATTAGATAAAATTAATTATGATTTCTTTTAAGTTTTAAGTTAAACTCACGAAATTTGATTAATATCAAATTATGTGAAATTAATTTACTTATACAATAATAAAGAACGGTGAATAGAGTATACGCACACGCGTGTGTATTGCACGTAGCGTACTGTATAATATTTTTTATTATTTTGTGTATTTTTCAGAATAAAATGCATATTTAAAAACGATGATGTATTTCGATTTGTCTTTGCCAACTTTGCTGCTGTTAATTAATTTTGACAGTGGTAACACCGGGGCTACTGGAACGAAAAATAATACTGCGGCATTGCAAGCATCCTTGTGTAAGTTTTTTTTCATTATTTATATTTTATACTATCGTTTTAATTTTGTAAATTACGTTTAAGGCGCAAAAGCTTTAAAGCCAAATTACAAAATACTATTACAGTACATCACTATACATGGAAATCAACTAAAACAATTTGTTTTTAATGTGTGTTCACATTAATTCTAAATAATAAACTTTTACACATTGTCGTAGCAATCATATCGAATCTAAATTATACTAAATACAATTTATTATAGACATTATTTATTTATACATTTATTTGAATATATATATATGTATGGGAGGAGCATCAAAACTAATCACGTATCTCATAATACACATGCAAACGCAAGAGGGGAAAAAAAATGAAAAGCACTTTTTGACAATAATATTCGTGTGACGGTAATATAAAATTACCTATACTTACTATAATGGCTCGTAATGTATACACGAAATTGCTTTTGGAGAATAAGTAATTGCGTAAGGAATTATTGTATTATTAGTTCAAAATTGCCGTATCTACATATGTCATAAAAAAAAATATTATGGATTACATAATAGTCGGTTGAAGAATATCGTTATATGCGTTATGTCGTGATGCATTAGGCATTGTTGAGATCACAGAAAATAACATAATACGTAAGATGACAGCTCAGATGAATTTGAATAGCCGGCCGGTAACCTTTGAGTAGGCGATTCAAATGGTATTATCTATGGTGATACCGTGATGGGATGGAATTTTATATTTTGACAGTTCGGACGAATGCTTAATAATTTATTAAAGTCAGAATATTATAAATGATTCGTGCAATACGTATTAGGCATAACTGTCCACCATTTTTTCAGTATTTGGTTATAAGGAAATTATACTAAACACGTATAGTATGTTTAAGGATGACGTTTGTATCTTATTTTTAAAAAAAATTTCGTTGTTTGTTTTGTTAAAATTCGTATTTCAAAAAAAAAACAAAAATACACACATGTCCAGATGTAAAATAAGCTGACGAAATGCAAAGAAGCGTTAATTTCATAAATAAATAACGTTTTATACTCGTTGTATAAATGTCAACACATAGTATTGGTCGTGATCAGATTCTGCAGGATCTAAAATCAAAATTCTTAATCAGGATAATATTTGTATAGGGTCGATTTGAGTTGTTATTTGTATGTTGTGTATTTGTGTAAACAGTCAAACTTGGTAGGTATCTAATTATTTAATATGTTAAATAATATACTAAATACCCTTGTATCTATTTAAGCAGATTATAATTCATATTAGAAGGGAATTTATTCAAAGTACTTAAATCAATTATTTGTTTTATCAAGAAAAACGCACTTATTATGTGATGGGCAAAACGTCAGTAAGACAAACAATGTAAGGTATACGTACATATATGTCTTTTTTCAAATATAATAAACGATACTTTTGAAGTAAGAGAAAAATTCTTTTCCGAGTAGAGGTAAAGAAGAAAAAGAATGGTACCGAAAAGTTAAAAAATGAGATTCACTGACAGGTGTTGGGTACTTGTCATTTTTCATTTATTCCAATATTCAGCTGGGTATTGAACAATAGAACACTTGAAAAATTACTTGTCTTCTGTAAAGTTCTTCCTGTATTTGGTTTGACAACTATAAAATTGTTGCAAGACATTTATAAGCATATGTATTAACTGTTCGAAAATGGGGTTTTACCAAAAATTATCATAAAATCGATAGGTAGCTTTCTTGGTCTAAGTTCGACAAAGTACGAGTATGTATGTGATATCGTGTATACGATCGATATTATTATTATATCAAATAGATAACCGTGGATTACCCCACGGGGATACCCGGAGATTCCCGAGTGGGCCGGCCGTCGCATTATTACTTTCGGACCGCCGCGTTTCGAACAAAAATATTTTAAAATGTTGTTCAGAAAAATCAACATTATGACGTGGGCTGATTGTCCGGTAAATTCAAAGTTCTATCAAAACATATTTAACGTGAAGGAAATCGTTTGTGTAAACTACAACAAAACAAATCGACGTACCAATCGATTCCATTGGAAACATCTATAGGTTTCGTTATGATTTTACCGTTTTTCGTGATTTTCTAAAAGGGTATAAGCGAGTTTAAAAAACCGTTTTTTTTTTTTTTAACGATTCTGTTTATCTGAATTCTAAACAATTTGGGAAAATTTAAAAAAAAGTTAAGAGCGCACGGGTACATAGTTCTAAATATGACCCAATCGAGGCTTGTATGAGTACGGTGCGCGGTATTTCATTTATTTTCGGGGAAATATTTCTTATATTAGACTAGAACTTAGGCTCGTGTGTTTAAGAAAGTGCGTTCATGCGATTATTAAAAATGCCCAAGGCGTTTGCCGTTGATAATGTATAAAGTACCTATGTCAATTGAACAAGAGATTTTCCTAAAAACACTGTTTTCCATTTAATTTCATTGGATTTTGGTGCGTCACCATTGTAGTATTGTTTTTATTACTATCCTAGTGAAATCACCCGACGGCTGCAGTCTATATAGGTAGGTAGTTTAAACGTTCGCACGTGCAAGACGTAAAATATACGTCTGTCAGTAATGGAATCGGCTATAAAAAGACAAACAAGACAAGGCGACCGTAATACGCTATACGCGTGCCATTGGGATTTGCTTGGATCTCTTTGAAAACATTTGAATACATAATAAACTATTACCTCGTAGAATGCTAGCTAGCGATGGTTACTGTTTATTTATTTGTGTGTGGCAGGATTATTGTTAAGCGTTAATGATAAATACCGTATTATTAAATGTATTTGCCATTAAATCATTTTTAATTTTTAATTTAATTTAATACATTTTATTCAGATTTGAATTGCGTAATACAGGACTAACTAATAAATTAGTAATTATTAATCCAACCCTGCAATCTTCCGTTGGACTGAATAAAGAAATTAATCGAATCAGTACCTAGTTTCATAGATGACCGCCGTGTATCTAACTAGTGGCTTGTCCAGATATTTTAAACCGGAGGGAATGTGGTAAATAATTATCGTGAATAAATCGTAGAAGCTTCTCTTTAGGTATCCAAATCGACGATGGATATTTTAAGTCGGATACAGAAGAGTAAATTTTTATTTGATAAATCAAACTTTTTCTTGTAGGCGTAATTTAGCCGAAGTAAGTTGAAATAAGCTGAAATAGGAAAAATGTTCAGGAGGCTGCTAGAGGTTTTCAATTTAAACATACATAATTTACACCGACTATAATTATTTAATACTTTCCAGATGTAGTGCAATTTTCATAATACTTTTTTGGGTTATTTATAATAACTGTGTGTTTAAAATTTCGAGTTTTTTTTTTGATTTTATACACAAATTACCACGTTTTAATTTACTTTTAACAGCGTTTTTAAGATTGAAATTTAGTTAGAGCTGTTGGATGGCGGTCCTTTTAAAAACTCTCTAACAATTTTTTTAAATATTTTTAAGCGATTTATTTGGTAATTTTTGGACGTTTTCAAGCGTTTTTTTTTGTGGGTTTAAAGGACATTAAGTCCCGAGCCCGGGTCGTATGCAATGCGTATTTTTTAATTTAACAAAGAGTTTGAGTTTGCGCCACCCAATATATATTTTCCGATCTGTTCTTTAAATTTAATTCAAAATTATTTCGGACATATTTTAATAAAAATATTTAAAACATATATATATATATATACATAAATTATTTTAAACAAAAAATATGCATATGAATGATATGAATAATATATAAAAAATGTAATATTTCTATTAAAAATAAATACAAGTACATCATTCGTCTATGTCTATAACTGAATAAAAATATACGCAAACGTATATTATGATACAAACAACATATATGATATGTATAGAATACAAATATTTGTCTTCGATATATTACGGACGACCGATGAGTTTTTTCTCTTGATATTGTATTTACCTACTACCCGGTTATTGATTAGGTATTGTTAAATATAGTACAATTTATTTATCACGTGTTAAGATATAATATGATATGATATGATATAATGTTTAGAACGAAAATATAACAATTCTTGTTTAAATATTGTTTAAGAACAAAACTATATTTGAACAGTTTTTTTTTTCCCCCCAGTAAGATTTAAAACACGAGTAGAGAATCCAAGCATTTTACAAATATTTATTATCTACGGTCAAGTCCGTATTCCGTATCTATCTTTTGTCTTCATGTATACCTAGTTAATTATATTGGTTATCTACCTAGAGCGTTATCATCTCATGTTTATTAAATTAAAAAGTTGAACAAGTTAATTCACACAAGGCAGTGTTCACGAATTAAAATCAATTATATACTTACCTACTTTTCGTTAAAAGTTTAACTGCGGAGGAAAGTTATTTGTTATTCATGTGGATTTCAAAATTTTTACTCAGTTTCCTTTAGTAATTAGAGCTTTACATTTGTTCGGATTTTAATGTTTTAAAAATCTTACTTTAGATAGATACTGAGTGTTTCGAAGAATGTGTTAATTTAAATTTTGAACAAACCGCCATTTTGAGTTTTTCTTTTAATATAAGGGTGCAATCAACTGTTTTATTATTTTAAAATTTAAACTAATAATAAATCATTTATATATATGTACTAAAAAAAAAAAAAAAATACCAAGCACTGCAAATACGACTGTAAAGTACCATCTGTTTTCAATTACTTTTCTATATGAAGCTGTCGAAAGAAACTTTTTTACCATTTTTACTGCTTTTAAATGTATTTTATAAAGAGAAATAGCACAAAAATATAAAAAGATTATTTTAAAGCTAATGGGTTTATAATTTTTCTTAAAACCTAAAACTTAGTTTCTAGGTATACAATATTCTTAAATAATATGCTTACAACAATTTATTCATTAGTCATACGATTAGTTATATTTCAATTATTATATTAGAATATTTCAATAATATTGTTAAAATAAGAAATTGATAAAACAATTTATTTCAATAAGCTTAATCGAATGTTAATGCCATAACTTATAATATAGTTTATAATTACATTTCATAACAATAAACACAGGTTAAAATATTATTTTCGTACATGCCATAATTAATAGATACCACTTAGTCTTGGTGAAATGGTGAAATTTTTTACAAAATATTAAAAGAGTACACAACATATCTATTATTAAACATCAGAAATCTATCAATTTAATTTGTTTTACCGTAAAGTATTTCCGGTTTTAATAATATTTTTCGCCGTCATTCGCGAATCAATAATCAACATAAACGCATTTTATGTTGTTGATCCATTTAATACGATTTCGTTGACAAATATTTATTGTGTTCTCTAAATGTTCTCCAAGTTATCGAATATATAAACTATATGACTGTGTAAATAGTTTAATAAATGTATTATAAATTATTGGATTAAAATAAAATAATTTAAGATAATATTATCTCTAAATGGCAATGCGCTAAAGTTATACAAATGTATTTATTTGTGTGAACAAAATTCAGGCAGGGAGATTAAATTTTATCCAGGTGTTTTCCCTCGCGTTTCAATTTGAATCAATTATGAAATTAGTATTTTGAATTGAGGGGAGCTAAATACGTTTATACTGGAGTTGCGTGTGAATATAAGATGGGGGAGGGGGAATCGTAATCCTACACGAATTTAGAAAAGTGTTTTCATCAATACGCATTTTAATGGTATTACGTTAAATGAACATTTATATATTAAAAATATACTTCGAATCTAAGAAACTCAATAGGTAGGTTTACAGAAATAAGAATGGTATAATTTTTTACCGAATGTTTAAAAAATACTATTTAGTAAAATATTAAAACATACAAATATCGGGCCACGATCAGGGCATTTAGGAAAATTCTCATTTCCAGACCGGCCATGGTAATAATAAATAATAATCGTAATTAGAGTGCACTATTTCATGTGTACACGCTTTCACGTATTCACGTGAAATTAACATTCGTTTCTATAAAACCGTAAATTTGATAAACCTGTGTATTATACGTGTAATTTTATTCACGATTGCTTACACGTGCATTTTAGTACAAACAAGTCTATCGAATTTCTAACATATAATAATAATCAGTTTATCGACTCGACATTGGTAGTACGTAAAGGCCGATCAACCCTTATTTTATTCACACTGTAGTATACAGGTACCCAGGTACCTATACGATCGCTTTATATCTGTGAATCCGTGAACAACACTAAAAACACGCGACACACGGATATTAAAATCACGTGTATTGATTTTGTATGTGTTTACGAATTTTTCATTCGACACGAATTCCGTTTTCTCGTGTGTATTAATTCACGTTTTAAATTGATTAAAACTAAATTAACTTACCTCTAATCATAATGCAACAGGTAGTACAATAATATTTTGTAAATAACGAAACTTGTATCTATAATTAGAGTATTTTGTACTACAAATACTTATTTTATAGAATGAATTTATTTTAGCATTTTAGTCATCGTTTGAATTGGTTATTTGTGATAGGTACCACTAATTTGACTCAGGATACCAATACCAATTTAACTCATTATCATTGCGATGATACATATTGCATATTAAGAGACAAGCTTTGCGATGGTATCCAGAATTGTCCTCAAGCTCAAGATGAAGCCGTATCAGAATGTGGTAAGACAATGAAAATGTATAACACCATAATAATTTTTGAATAATGTTGACAATTATAATTATTTAACTAACTATACGCTTAAATCTATAATAATAGTTTAACCTTTGTCAGCTATTTTAATGCATAACAATGCATATGAGATCTGCTATGCGATAAATGTTAATTGTTAATCTGAAATACTTGTTTTTAAATTGTCGAATAAATTGACATTTTAAAAACACGTTAGATTGTTTCGTGTGTTTTTTTTTTTTTTATAAATTATATATCCCTTGGTTCCAGGGAAGAAAGGTTTATAAGTCAATTTTTGGAGTTTTTTTTTTATAATTTTGTTATAATTTTCACGATGGGCTTAACGGTACAGGTGTAATTTTAAATTTTATCTGCTTTTATTGAAAATTCTACAAAATTGATTTCTTCCATGGGTCCAAAGATATATTATTACGGGCCATTCGGACACAGCCTATTGATGGGAAAATGTACAAGTGCGTTTAGGTTTACAAATGGTTTTTATTAGAATTTAAACAAAATACGGTTGACAAATTATATTTATAATTGAAAACCGTACGACACCAGACCCGGGTCAAGACTTAGTTGTATTTATCAGTTATAAGTACACTGAAGAAATAACTGAACGGGTTGACGTCGAGGTGACGGCGATCCTTCTCGTGCGTCGGTGGCGGTGTAGCTGTATCGACTTTTTACTGATCTTAACTCCGATTTCGGTGATGATCCCGATCTCCTCATATATGTTTGTCGCCTCGATCGGGGCCTAGATGGCGGCGGACGCTGCCGCCGTTGTCTACTGGTGGCACGTCGTCCGTACCCGGACACGTTATCCGAAAAAGGAAAATAGTTATTGTTTTTAAATTTTAATAGAAAAAAACCGAATACAAAATTAATTAAAAACAGGAAAATAAAGAAAATGTCAAAAAAGTATTTTATTCGAATTCAAAATGCAATAAAGGCTTACGATGAGTATAAAACTCATACACGTGTGTTGCAATATTTAAAAGTATAAGGTTATGATAATACTGTATTATCAGTAAGTATAGTTTAACGTTATTTTGTATAATTTTGTTTAAGAAAAGTTATAACTATTATTTTTTAATCATGTTTATTAGTCTTCCAAGAATTGTACTTGTACATTTTTTTCAGTTATGATTTATACTTTTGCTCTAGACTTTATAATTTTTACTCAAGGTATAAACTTAAACTTATACGCAATTTTTTAAATAAGGAAAAAAAGTATATATTTTAACATTTTACGTTGTTCAAACAAATTTTAAGCTTAGTGAATGTAGAGGTTTAAATGTTCAGTTAAATTGTTAACCATAATTTATTCTTATATTTATTATATTAAGATTAATTATTTTTTATTCATTCACCTACCTAGGTAATATTAAAGTTAAAGATAAATTTCTTTGCCCGATATTAACTACTAATACAGTATACTTATTCATATTATACCTATTATAATCAATAGATTCTATAAATCTACAGTAGTACAGTTTAATAGATCAACAATGATCTTCATACGTGTCAGGTTTTATTTATTTTATTGGGAGCTGAACTTGTTGCTTATGAACTTGAATGTTTGTATTAGCCCTTTCTAGGGTAAGTGGGGAAAATTTTAAAACATTATGTTAATTTTAGAGCTATTTACAAGTAAACGAAACGGTCTGAGTTTGTTTAGTTCATATTTGATTTTATGTGACGAACACAATTGTTTTGGCCAAACAAAAGTGCTTGAAAATTTAACACGAGTTTCATCTTAAGTTGTATTTTGTGGTAAACAGTTGAACGTAATACTGTCATTTTTTTAAAAACATTTTAAATCCAAATCTTGATGAAAACCGTAAAATCACGGAAGTTCAAAACACGTTTAACCGAATTTCACTCAGTGTCGTTTCATTTCGTTTCTTTTTCCCAATAATATACCTGCAATAATATTTATATATATATACCGCGATTCGATAAGAGTTGTCCGGCTGTGTGAGGGAGAAAAAACGTTTAATAGTCAGGATATTTTCTGTGTGTGAAGAGATAGTCCGTTGATGCAGTTCCGTTAGAGAATTTGAGGTGCATTAATTTATTATTAAATGCGGTGCAAATTTTTCGAATTGGAAAGTTTCAATTTAAAATAATATTAGATAAATCGGCGGCACCCCATAATTCATAATAAATATACGGACTTAGTATACTTTTTATTACTTATTTATCTGGTCGGCAAGTTAGTTTCGGCTTGTTTGTTTATTAGTATATGTAATTGAAGGGCTCTTATATAGATGTTCACTTATGGTTTTTTTTTTTTTTTTTTGGTATGGATGTGTAGGGACAGGTCAGTAAACTGTCAAGGATTTGACCTTCGATTAGGAAAATGATTTTCGAGTCCTATAAACGTATAAAATCGAGTCTAATATATAAATTAAACCGCGAAATGTGTCCCCGCCTAAAGCAATCAAATAGAGGATTGGTTACCGAACCAATGAATTCAAGTCATAAAAGTTGTCGGGTGCCGGGTAGATATCTAATTAAACTGTTAACATGGAACTGGGCCACGACTACACATTGTGAAATAACATCTTCAACCGTATTAGTATAAGAGATTAACGTGATCTTACGTACGATACGATGTACTTTGTACATTAGCAGTTTGGCTTATTAATGACGTTTCAAGTTGTGTCTTTTTATTGAATGAAGCACGTGAATATACGCGTTTTAGCCTTAAAATTTAAAAGTTAATTATTTACGTGTTAAAAATATTATTTACAGGTTGTAATTATAACGAATACCGATGTGCGAACCAATGTATCGAATTGGTAAAACGATGCGATAGGTTTCATGATTGTGATGGAGGTGAAGACGAGGAAAATTGCAGTAAGTCGATTTTTGTGTTACTTAAATACGAATCAATAGTCTAGGTCTATAGTTTATACTCGTGTAATATATGGGTGTAGAATAAGTGAAATGCTCTTTTATTATTCTTAATGTTAGTTTCTAACTTTTAGTGTTGGATTTGTAATAATTAAATACCTAAATTAATGAAGTATAAATAAAATTACTTAACACTTGCGACAACATAAGTAAATACTATATGATACTATTTAAGCTTTTTAAAGTACCTAATATTGTAGGTAATGTTGTGATTATTAAATTTTGGTTTATATTTTATTACGGCCGATCTAGACAGAAACCATTAGAGAATAACGCATAAGTCAAATACTCGAATCTTAAAATAAATCGATTTATTTTCTTTTGGCTACTTAAGTATAAAACATTTTCATCACATTAAACTATAGTGTAGGTACTATTTGCTAACTGGAGCAAAATGTTTTATTTTCAAAAAATATTTGGTCAATCAATTTCAAATCGCATAGAGGTACTCGTTCAAAAATAAAATTGCTTATACATCTATACTCGCAGAAATAGTTACAGTTTGTAATGTTTAGTAATTTGTATTATTACTATAGATTTTAAAGTCTAAACAACTCTCCTACGGGTTTTTTTTTTTTAACAATATGGGTTTTATTTTTATTTTTATTATAAAAATAATCAACAATATTTTTCAAACACAACCAAACGATATTATAAAAGTTACTGTGGTTATTTTTTATGTCAGTTTCAGGCAGTTTCAGTCGGTTAAGTGTTGATGAACCGCAATTTAATTTAGCTTTTAAAAATATTATAGTTACTAAATACCAATGTTTGTTTGCATAATTTGTTTAGATCGTATCGTAACACGACCGACTTAGGTAGGTAAATAATAATGTATTTATGAAAGTAAAATGTGTAATATTCATGTTTTAGAATTGAAGCGGAAAAACCGCTTTTTGTTTAACATTATTAGGTAAGAGATTTCGGGTTTTTATTTTATTTTGTTATTACCTACTATTATTATTATTATTTTTACTTTAAAGGGAAATGCTTTAAAATGTCGCAGAGTGTAATTTGTTTTAAGAGGTTATATTTTAAATCATCGTACCTGCTGTCGAAAAAATTGCTTTAAAATAATACTGCAACAGTGAAATTTAACGAAACACTCGTTTCGATTATTATATGATTTAATTATTTAGAAAATAATAAATTTATTGGTACCTTTTACAGAATATTCAAAATATATTTATTGATTATTTATAGGTATTTTAACGTTTTTGATTGATGTTAATATAACACGATATAGTATTTTCGTTAACTTTCAAGTTTTTTTTTTTTTTTTTTATAAATCTTCTATCGAAAGTTTGTTGTTTATAAATATTTTACAATTTTCAATAATTATATTGTGTCGGAAATTATAATTTTTATATACAAGAATATTATCAAATCTGTCAGTTTCATAACGGCGAAAATGGTGTTAACATCAATCAGTGGGCGTTGACATATAATAATATATCATTACCTATAGGTATACCTACTCCGTTGTACAGGATTACTCCTAATAAATATAAGCACCTACCGAATAGTTGAGAGGAATTTTTTTTTCTAAAAAATATCGCCGAATAAAAAATTTACAGCTATTAATAACAAAAACAATAATGGCTGTAATTCTTTTTGTTGGGCAATAATATTCCAAGGAAAAATGAACGAGATGCTCTTCAAAAGAAATCTTTTTCTTTAAGTGGTTTATATTATGCGATCAAACTCTAAATTCAACTCAAACTCAATAATTCAAATTCTATAGGTAAATAACTTAATTTACTTAATTTGTGTTGTTATTATAATATATAAATGCTCACGCATTGCGCAATGGTTCGTTCAGTATGATATCATATTATAATTTATAATTAATAATACACGTATGACGAATTTTATTTTTAATAAATGAATATTTTTGAAAAATGAGATTTTTGTAAAAACTTTAAAAAAAATATTACATGAAAATACAAAATTTAGTATACTGCACAACACAATAACTCAAAAGATAATTTTCGTCATAGTGCATTTGTTTGACGATCATTTTGGATCGCAATCATATTATTCTTCGAAATGTGGGTTACCATTTCGAAATACAATCATTCGACGATGTATTTATGATTTATCCAAAACGTTTGTTGTTCTCTTGTTGCACGCTGTATGAAACTTTTCAAACACTTTAGTACAAGTAAAAGTGTTTGTCAAAACAAACATACATCATTGTCACCATTGCGGTACAAACAGCTTCCGTTCAGAATATAAAACAAGACAGCTGGGGGCAAGTGTCCCTGTGTTATACAGGATATAATATAATATGTGAATTCATCACGGTCGAGATAAAATTATTTCGTAGTTTTCATGATATTTATTGTGGTGCAGATTAATACGCGCACGCGCATAGTATTTAATATTTGAATGGTATAAATATTGTTGGGCGGAAAATATTGAATGGTACTGTGTGAAGGCCAACATTTGAATTTGTGTTAATCAAATTTGAAACCGTCTGGTTGGAATGTCGTTTGTTTTAAATTAATTTGATTGGCGGTTTTTATTATTAATAACTGTAGGTTTATTTAGAAAACAAGCGTCGTCATTGATACCGACAGATACGGGATATTGATTTTATTCCCGCGGAAAGATATTCTATGTTAATTTCTTGTATATATTTCTTGCGTATACTTTAATCAGGTACGTATTTTGTTCAACACAATGCGTAGCGTCTCGAAAACGGCTTAAAATATCAATTTCGAACGACAAAGCCAGAATAATACATACAATGTTGTACGCACGTTATTAAACACAATATTTTTGTACGATAACTAAGAGAATTATTTACGTACCGTAACGCGCCGAACAAAGTTTCTGTTCATCTTCCATTCATATGTAAACGAACGGCCGACAAAATAAAATATTCACCAATATATTAGATATATGACATGATATGATAATACCATATCCGCGTTATATATATTTACCATTTACTGACTTACTACCTTAATATATCTTCATTAACTATCTGTGTCAAAGGGTTTCCTTTAGTTTGGATATAAATACTATCAGTAAGCCCACTGTTGTTTGATCGAAGACATCGACACATTTAATACCAAGTTTTCATAATTGTATTAGGTATCATGGGGATTTCACGATGTTCAATGGTTTATGTGTAGAGACGCTAAAAAGTCGTTACGTGTATATGTTTTTATAACCTTGGATATTTATTAAAAATATTTCTTATACTTGAGTTACTTACCGACTTATTATCCATCCATCTTTATATCCGTGTAAACACTTCGAACGTATTGAAAATATTTATAATTTCTGTGTTTGGTTTTAGAATTCTACACTTGTCCACTGACACACTTTAAATGTGGGAATTATTATTGTATACCAACCGATAAGGTATGCGATTTCAACGACGATTGCGGTGACGGATCGGATGAACAACATTGCCGTGGGTTCTAAATGATATAACAATAATAATTATAATAACAATTTGATAATAAATAATAAACATTGTGATTTATTTATTGTTGTTTTTCACGCGTACAATAGAGCACAGAGAGTGTTGGCATTCTGAAATCAAGTGTAATAATTCACAATGCATCCGTCCGGGGCATTTGTGTGACGGCAAAAATCACTGTGTTGATGGTTCCGACGAAGAAATTTGCGGAAACGGTAAGTAATAAATATTACAATATTATTAAAAAAAATCAATAATTTTAATTTTGTTCTCCGCGTGTTTTTGTATATCATCATTTTAAAATCGTATTTTTTTTCTCTTTAACATTGCCATTTATTTTTTAATTTTTGATTAGATACACGAAATGTACAGTAATATTTTCTTGATAAACAAATTAGGAATAAATAAATTAACGTACATAATACTATTAAATCTGTTTAATTATTTTGATTATGTGAACTGTGAGCAATTGAATATTTTCAAAGGGGTTTATCAATATACAATAGGATTACGAATTAAGATAGTCTGAATTTCAAGGGGAACAAATTTAAATTCGAATTACCTCAGAGGTTGGGTTAACTGTTGTAATTATGGAAATTTCTTGAATAATAATTAATCATCGGAATAAGGCAGTTTTCATTTCTATACAATCTAGGTTCTATCAATAAACAATATTACTTGTTAACTAAATTTTTAATAGTATCTAATAATTAACGAGTTACTTTATTGGTTCAAAATTCAATTTCACAAACATCTTCGATTATTAGCGAATATAACGAAAAATCATTTATTTATTTATGTATATGATTTGGGAACATTTCGTTAAGTTGTTCTAAAGAATATATTATTAAAAAAGTAATTATTATAATTTGCTACGGCAATTTGATAATTTGTTTTCCTACGATGAGTATTTTGGCTATACATTTTCGCAGGTAAAGAATGGCCTTTGATGTTTTGTATAATGGGTACCTACGTACGCAATTATTATTTTAAATACGATTTCCTTTTTACTACAAAACCGCTAGCGGCGCTAACGATCATATCGCAATTATACGTGCCTAATGAATACAATAGCAAGTTTCAAAGTTATGCGTAGAGTATAATATTAATTCAGAGAATAAACGCCAAAGGCACGTGGAAAGATAAAAATAAATTAGTTGTAGTTATTTTCAAAAAAAGTTTTACTTCTTAAAATATCATTAAATTAATAAATAATAACGATGCATGTAAAGTATTTACAGTAAAAATTAGAAAAAATAAATTCATAATTTATACTAAGTGAAGTCAAAAAACCGTACCATTATACCGTCGTCGTTGAGTTCGTCGATAACTTTGTTAATAAAGTTTATTTTTCCAATTTTAACCGAGCCAAAGTGCTAAGGCGTAGTCGTTATTCCTTTCTTGTTAGTCGTTTTTATGAATAAGTTTTAGAATAACGGAAGCACAAAAAACTTCTTTCGCGTAACGTTCTACCAAATATTATCCAGAATGGTCAAAAATGCATTATTTTAAATATTGAAAAAAATCTAAACTTGATGTCATTATTATTGTTTATGTTTAAAATCATTAATGTTTAAATTTAAAATAATGTATTTTTCTTTTTCTCTTTTTCTCTATTGGTAGGTAGGTACTTATTGTTTTTTCGTTATATTATTTTTAAGTCAATTTAATTTTATACACCAGCCATTATTTTTTGCCCATGATTTAGTTTACAAACTACTAAAACGTCTAAAACTAATATTGTTATCAGAATAAATTCTTAAAATCATTTTTAAGAATTTAAAACATATCTGTTGCGTTCAGATGATCCATCATTATTGTGTAATGTATACCTTCCCCGTCAATGGCGCGCAAAGAAAATTTTAAAATTATTTGAAAAATTTAATAGATAATGCGCTGATAATTTATTTATGTAAGAAAATAGATAAAACTAAACAAATTTAATCGAGATAGAAGACAAAATATTTTCATTTAGGCACATTATTTTTTTATAGATTATTTATATAAAACCGCCAACTAACAAATATTGTAAATTTGTTTGCTAAGATTGAACCTATAATTGTTTAAACAGTTCATAACTATTCATAGTTTATAACTACTTAACACCAATTATGTAATATATCAAGAGTTGACGTTTCAAATTAATATGTTATTATGTCTAAATACAAATATTTAAACTAGTAATGAGACAGAAATCCGGATTTCGGGTTTCGGACATAAAAATACGATAATTCCAATTTTAGATTTCGAAACTAGAGTTTTTAATCTTCTAAAATCTATTACTTATATATTATATTTTTGTATTTTCCACGTTTAAAAAAATGTGTAATACATTTTATTTGCAATACATTTTCTGTAGAAAATCCGGATTTTTATCGAACTTCAGCAAATCTGATTTTTCCCACCATTCATTTAAATACAAAATTCAAACTTAGTAGGTAATTAATAAAATAATAAACCAATATTTCGACAATATTACTGAATATCAAACATTGAAAATCAAAAACGAAAAAAATCAAATAAAATTAACCAGGTATCTCGATAATCAGATAACTATTTTATTCATCAAGATAAGATGAAGTATAAGTAGCTAAAATAGTTTTTTATGTGCACTTATGTCTTTGAGTTCGTTAAATTTATAACGTCAGAGAGTGAAAATGTATTCTTGTTTACCCGAGTAATTACACCAGTGCTCGGGCAGGCATTGTGACTACATATTACATGATATAGGGCATATTATTATCGTCGTGTACACATTTAACATTGCGTTTATTTACGTATATGCTTAACACAAACTCTCCGTCTATCAGTGCCGACGATTTTTTTTTCTTTTATTAAAGAGCAGTGGCGTAATTAAAATTTTACCCAGGGATCGAATGACGAAACGTACGACTCATACGAGGGTAGGCTTACTGCAGATGATCGTTTTACGTATCTGTATGTAGTTACTAGTTGACCTCGCTCAGTTTTTGCTCTTGTACACGACAATAATATTGACTTTTTATTATTGTATCATATTCTATAGGCACCTACAACCAATTGTTTTCGAAAATATTGCTGTGAAATTCTTAAAGTTCGACAAGTTCACGTGGGTTATTTGTTTTCCAGTGAGGGAGCTTGAAAAACGTATGTTCTTAATAACCATTAAGTTATTATTGATAAGGCGTACATTCATTTCGAAATGTTAACGTCGTACAGTGTCAGCTACTACAGGGTTTCAATAATAATAACTGATTTGTCGATATTCTGCGTACACTGAACCACTATGCGTCTGAAAGAAAACAATCCGAAAACATAATATTTATTTGGTATATTGGTGGTTAGGTTGCCAAATAAACATATAAGAATACAATTATTAAATTTACCGAACGGAACTGCACTCAAAGCACACGGAAGATTTAACAATGGGCTCAATTATTTACAGTGTAAAAATGATTCAATAAATTTTGTTGATTTTGTATTCTTATTTTATGGAATGCAGATGATTTTGTTAAGTGTGGCGGAAGCAAATGGATCCACTCAATGTTTTGGTGCAACGGATATCCAGAATGTACCGATAATCATGCCGACGAGTTAAATTGTGATTATTTAAATGAATCTTATAGTTTATCAATATAATTATTTGCCAACGTTTTATCAGCAACCGTATTATTGATCCAATGTAATATAGGTGGTACGAAATGTCCGGATAATAAATTTCGGTGTACAAACGGGAGATGTATAAACAAAGCGAACGTATGCGATGGGCTTTGCGATTGCTTGCAGGATGTCCATGGGAATGGTCATTGTGACGACGAGAAGGAATGTGAAAAATACTATACCAAAATCGACGGTAAGTAACGGATTATTTAAAATGTTTATTAATTTTTTACTGTTTAACAATAATTATTTGCAGTTTAAAAAAAACGAATAAAAAATTATGTATAATGGTCGCAAGTTCCACCGTGGAACGCGTATGCTGTTGTAAATGAGGAACAATTTAAATGCAAATTTAATTTATGATTATTAAATTAACGGATATATTTATTAGCGAGCCTTGACGTGTAGATTAATTTTTTAATTGCTTTAAAAGTCAATCAAAGTAATTAGTTGTTTCGTTGTTCGGTAAATACGATTAAAAAAAAAAAAAAAAAATAACTACTGACATCATACGTAGGTGTAGAGCCAAAGAAAAATGTCTATTTAATACTAAATTGTATTATCCTTGTATTAATAAGAATAATACATTAAAAATATTTAAAAATTACGTTATACTTGGATGTATAATATGTATATTTATTAAAAAAAAAAAAAGTTGTAACACTTGTATTACAATGTGAAACCTGCAGAAAACGATTAGAACGAAATTGTAATGAGTAATCAAGAAATGTGCAATTTGACTCTAGAAATGTTCAACCATATCTAATTATTTTAGATTCTGAGTGGAGCGAAAAAGCTTATGGTTTTATAATGATGGTTTTTTTTTATCCGTGAACAACTTTTCTACAACATATATTGCTTTGATTTACAAGTGTAGCACTTTTTTTGCAAGAAAATCTGACTCGGGTGGTACTTTATAAGGATGTCATTTTTAATTTTCTCAGGAGTTTTCTCAATATATTCGAAAAACCGGTAAAAAAACGGGAAAATGTACGAATGTATAGTACAATATTACGGTCTTTATTCTCCCCTGTGAACAACGTGTCAACGAAACACTTTTGTTCCGATATATAATGATACCACTTTTTTTGAAAGGAAATTTGATTGGGGAGGTACTATAAGGAGGTCATTTTTTGATTTTCTCTGGAGTTTTCTCAATATATTGAAAAAACCGGAAAAAAACAGAGGAAAAACGGGCGAACGGGAAAATATTAAACAAATATTATTAAAGAAAATATTTAATGAATATGCAATTATTTTACGATCATATGACACGTATATTGTGATGAAAAAACAACACTGTCAACTGAATTCCACTCAGAATCGTTTTTTCGTTAGAAATGGTTTATATCGTTACTTAGAGATATACATTAAATTCCCGTCTGTATCCTACCTTCCCGACTTTCCACCCACAACAGTGGCTGCACCCACGTGCGAAGTATGTTGGTCTTTTTTTCTACATATTTTCTATGAACAACAATCAAAATCAATAGGTACCCGGTATAATAACTCTAATGGTTCGTTCGAGTTTTGTGTAAAATTATTAAAACCCGCGGGCAATAAGATGCAATAGCTTGTGGGTTTGTTGCATTATTGTTGGGCATTCGACGTTTTGTGTAGAACCGAAGACGCTGGATAATATACAGAAAATAATTAAATGGAAAAAAAAAATATATATATTTTCTCTCACCCGCAGCCCGCAGACTTGTAGGTATATAATGTAAATTTATCTTTGGGATAGTTAAAAATTATTTGAGTAAACTCTGCGGCGAAGGAATAGTACACGACCCGAGAAAAATCACAATTCTATAGAGGATATATATATATATATAATAAAAAAAAAAAAATGTTTAGCGTTCGATTTTATTATTCGTACAATATAAAATTGTATATTCCAGAAGTGGAACGAATGAGCTCTTCTTCTTATTTAATATTATTTTTACAAATGATAAAGTGTTTTTTTTTTTTTCTTTAACGGATAATAAACATAAAATATGTAAAAGACATTTTTCACGCGGACATGTTAACAGGTACCTAACGTTAGGTATACACACCTAACGTTAAACACAATATTATTTTTAAAAGGCCATATTTCCATTTTATTTTCTTGCATTTTTACAATTTAAAACTATCGAAATAAACGGTGGAATTAAAAGTATACATTTTCTTTTACGATTATGATTATTTTGTATTTGTAGGTAAGTATACTATACCAAGTAATAGGTAAGTACATATAGGTACTTCGTTTGTAAAAAACAAAAAAATATATACAGGGCGTCCTACAGTGTTATCCGAATTATAACAATTTTTTCAATATTTATTTTTTAATTTTGTTTTTCAACCGGGTTTTGTGTCAGATTTTTATTTTAAACCCTTGATCACGGAAACGATATAATTTTTTTCTTTTTGACTTATTAAAATGTTCAAAATTGCTGATTTGTGTAATAGATAATAGGCGTGAAAACAGTTAATATCCAATAGAATATAAGGAATTGGCGTGCTGATTGTAGTTCCTTATCTCGTAACGTGTTATTCTATAAAAAATTAATTGTTTCATACTAATTTTCTATACGTCTGCTATAAATAAAAAACTATTAATCGGATATGATTGTATGATATATTCAAATGTTTAGAATAATATACTCTACGAAGTGGCTATCTTGAAAATTTTAAAAAGTGAAAAAATAAAAATTTAATTTTTCTCTACATTTATGTCCTCTTAATATAAATTATGATTGAAAGAAATTAAAAAGAAAAAAAAAAAAATGAACATTGACAAAGTTATTATAATTCGGATAACACTGTAGGACACTGCATATATCGTATTATATATCATATTGATTCTTGAGATTTTATTTTGTTTTTATTATTTTTTTAGACGTATAATTTTGTTCAATAGGTTAATTTTTCAATATTTATATTGACTACTGTTTTCAGTTAGTTAGGGTAATCTATAATTTATAACGTACAATTTTCGAATTTTAATATTCGAGTCTTATAATAGTCTTATAATAGTGTATAGGACAATGAAATTTGAGTGTACGTGTGTAGTACTATAAAATGTTAAATAGCACAAACTTAAACTGAAAGCTTTCTCGTTTCGCTCAGAAGTTAAAAAATCGATTGCAATTCCGAGGGTTATATTATTACGCTTTGCACAGTAAAGCCCGTAGTAGCCGGGAAAATGTATTTATAATGGTTTCCGGATTTTCATTATCAACCACTTACTTATAAAACTGTAATACTATTCCGCGACACGAAACTATTTTAAAATCGTAAATATATTAATAATGATCAGCCAATATTAGCTAATAGGCTAATATTATTAGTAAATGATATTAATTGGCGTACCTAATGAGCGTAGATTATTAATTATTATTAATAATATTTAAATGTTGTATTTTTAGTCGTTTAGAGGGAATCGTTTTATTAGTTGTTTATTGATTAAAAAAAAAAAAAAAAAAAAACAATACGTTAAATTACTTGCGTTTTAAATAATCATAATATTGTCGACGTTTTTGTGCATTGTTACATTTTACTATTTGAAAATCATATTACCAAATTCTTGAAAGTTTCTTTTGAAACATTCAGTAGCTTGTAAACTATGTTGAACACATAAAACCGAACAAACCGTAAGTTTAAAATGTTTAAATTATTTTATTCGATTTCAAGGCGTTGTGGTTTGCCAAAATGGTTCAACTATAACTTGTTGGATGCCACAGGGGAGTCCTCCACGTTGCATACACCAAGATTTCGTGTGTGATAAAAAAAATGACTGCTTTAACGGGAACACAATATCAGACGAATTTGGATGTGATTATAGTGAGTAGTAATCTTTTTTTGTAGATTTTATCCAGAAATATTAATTACTTTGGTTTTTTTTTTTTTTTTTAAATTGTTTACTTTATTTATTGAGTTTGATGATAATTCATACAAACATGAGTTTGCTTTACTTATTTTACTTACGCATTTAATTTGGTTTGTTCACCAACCGAACATTAATTTAGAACTATACGAGTAATTTAGAATTTAAAATTCTAATTTTAATTTACTTATATTCAGGGATATCTATCAGTCTCGTAAATTATATTGTAATTATTATACCAGCTTGTTTTTAGGCTGTTTTTTTAGTTCATATATTCGGGGACTAAAATAAGAATAAATGGCAGTGAAAAGACCCAATTGTTGGAAATTTAGACTGCTGTATCGACAATTCAACGATAATTTAATTTAAATATCGGCAAATCTAATAATTTTTTATTTTTTATTTTTTTTATGTTTTTTTATTACGTGATTTCTATTATATTATAATTATCAAATGTATTACTTATCGAATGACAAAACATTAGTTAAAACAAATTGTTTAGAAGGAATATTTTTAATTACAACCCCATCGATTTTTGTTGGCATCGGTTTTGAGCATCGTTAACTTAACCTATGGGTTAATAGGTAGTGACTAGTGAAAGATACTTATATTTTGTGTTTATTAATTTACGGACGCACATTGCAGATAACACCATAAGTAGTAAGTAATAAGTGAGGTATGCACCTTCTTATATTAGTGTAGTTGGTATAAATAAATATAATATAATAGGTAATAATGTGTATATATATGTAAAAGTATATTACTGTCGAG
Source organism: Cinara cedri (assembly GCA_902439185.1). Lineage (NCBI taxonomy): Eukaryota > Metazoa > Arthropoda > Insecta > Hemiptera > Aphididae > Cinara > Cinara cedri. The sequence goes on from CABPRJ010000483.1 coordinate 975,413, forward strand.
TGACAAAAATTAAAATGTTACTCATATAATAATAATAATAATAATTAATCACCAATCATTATCACAGTTTAAGTAAATTTACATTAATTTACTGTCTCTTTGATGAAAATAATAATAATATAATACTATTAAAATCGTAGTCTTTGTCATATTCATCCTTGCACGTCCACTCTTAATTTCTACTACAGTTCCAAGTTTCAGACAGTAAAAAAAAAAAAAAAAAAAATAAGTATAGTTAGTGCATAATAATCAAATCGAGTAACGATGTAATCTATTATAATTACAATCTTCTCCACTTATATAATCCACTAACAATATTGTAGTTGACGAGTTTTTTTTTTATTTTTTTTTTTTTTGCAACTTTTCTACAAGTACCTACCGGAAATCTCGTTTTTATAATATTCACTTACCTACAGGCACTTGTTAATTTGTGTAGAAATAATTGTTCATGTATTTGTTAATTTTATGAATATGATCGTTATTATTATAATTTATAATTTTTAACATATTATTATATTAATCAATCAACAGTACCACCGAAAAAATATAAAAATCTGGTGTTCTGTTTAATTAGGCATAGGTGTAGGCCATTGGGTAGTGAACACCGTTGATTGATTGATGAATATCAGTGTTTTTAAATTTTCGAGGTACTTACCATAATAATTTCCGTCATTGCCATAGGGTGAAATTGCGGCTTTTGTTAGGTACCCGGGTCAAAACCTGCAGATATTTTTATAACGTAGAAACCTTATACTTTGTAACGAGAATAATTAATGACCTATTAACGTTAAAAACACTCAAAGTTTATTATTTTAGTATATAATATTACGTTTCTTATACTGATGATATTTTTTTAATAAACTAATGTACTTATAGCGTATAAAGTGCATTTGAAATTTTCCTATACACGAGTATAATATTATAACTGCATTCGAAATTTCAGTCCGCCTGAGAATTATTATTTTATAATAGGTATAACAAAATAATCATTACCTTCAAAACACGATGTGCTTATATACAACAAAGGTATCGTGTTTTTGACGAGGATGAATAAATTATTAAATACATGTATATACACCGTCTTTGGGTGTATGGAAAGTTTGTTAAAAACATATTTCATAATCTGTTTATATATACGTGGGTGGGTGCTTACTTGCATAGACTACTTATATAATTATTATGAAAATACTTATAAATAGTCGACCGTCGCAATACATTTTAGATTCAGAGCGTTAGTAGAGGACTATTAGGTTTTACTATAATGGGTTTTTTTTTCTGTCTATGATTTTTAATAGTTATTTTTATAATTAAACTATGCAGAGGTATCTTGTGACGATACCAACTTAAATGTTGTGAAAAATCGAAGTATGCAAAAACATCGCCATTCACTACACTAAAAAAATTCCAAATATCAGAATGTGAATTCATGCCCGATTTAACGATACAAACTGGGTGAGGAAGTTTGAAAAATCAGCCTATACATTATATCTTTAAAGTTATATAAAAAAAAAATTACGTAAATAATACTAGTTCTTACAAATTATCATTGTCCTACCATTATAAAATCATTTGACCATCACTGCACTATTATGCGTATTATACATTTATAATTTATCTATTCTACCTGAAATCTTGTTCCAAAGCTATCAAGGGTAGCATCTTTCCAGAAGAAAATTTTCTCTAATTAGGGAGGCCATTTCTTAATTTTCTAAGGGGCTTTCAAGGGGTATTATGCTTAAATTAAAATTTCGAAAATCTCTAACAACGTTTCACGGCACCAGTAAGGTATGCAGGCATTTCATTGCGGGAAATCGTGTTACGTATAGTACAAATGATTAAAAAAAAAAAAAAAAATTGAAATAGTTTTAATATGTTAATTTATAATATAATAAGTCAATAATTAGTAAAAACACCTAAAAGTTATAAAATTTAAATAATTTTATGCATTTAAATAATGCGTTATTTTTAAATATAAAAAGTCAATATTTACAAATAGTATGTCTGTGGCAGTGAAAATTGAATGCCAGTCCTTTTAGGTGTCTCCAGATCGGTTCATTTTTATTATAGGTATTTTTCTAAATGGTTCTACAATTACATCTCTTTGAGTCACAGGCTGTGACTATTTCACCAGATTATTAATATTTCACGGGATGAAATAATTACATGATGAAATGGCACACGATAAAATTGTCACGACGAAGTATCTATCGCGATAATGTGTTTATAAACTACAGAGAACGGGTCGGGATCATCAGTGATAGACTGCCGTGAAAATAATATTAAACGAATTTTGTCGGACATTTGTCTGTGTCGGTATTTCGGTTATCGGTCAGCATTTGCAAAAGATACTAGTATACTCGTACTCGTATCCGTCATATATCTAGTTTGTTACATTGCATACTTTTTATCAAACATAATCTAGTTAATTATCTATTAAAGACGCTATTGTTTAATAGACACCAAACTACCCACCCAAATACCTAAATTTAGCCAGGAACGGCTATCCCAGAACAATGCTCTCGCCACGCCACCGCCTTAATGGAATTTATAAAATTAATAATTGCACATTTTCTAAAGTTTTAAAAAGCAGAGGGAAAAAATAAACAACTATTAAACATTTTTAAAAAGTGTTAGAATTGTGTCTGGGGAAAAAAAATATAATTTATTTTCATGTTTAATGCCGTGATGACGTGTCCATTACAATTTAAACCGTAAATGGCGTGTTCGTGGCGGTTTTTTTTTTTTTGAAAGAACTCTAAAGCTTCTATAAAGTATAATATAGGTTGTTGTTTTTGTTTTTTTTTTTTTTTTTAGCTACATTGTTATTGACACGTGAATGCATAGTATACATAGGTACATACATTGTTTACCATTGCGATTTATCAACGTGTTCGCGGGTTGGTTGATTTGTAAAATTGTTTACAATAAATTAGGCAGATTGACAATTGCCTACCTTTATAATAATATAATACTCGTATATACTCTTGCCGGTTCGTTGAACAAGGGATAAAACTATAGAGAGACAAAAAAAAAAAAAAAAAATCACTGCGCTCAAAATTATTGATTGATGGTTTTTTTTCCGGTTCTATTTTTTCCCAATATACGGTTATTCGATATATGTACCTAATAAGGATATGATCTGTATCTACACCTAACCCCTTAGCGCAAAAGTCTATTTATCATTGCCGCGTTGGTTAATGAAACGTAAACAAATTTCGTAAATGTAATGAAAATTGAACTGAAAAATGCAAATAATCGAAAATCGAAAAGATTTTGTCAAATAAGTGCTGCTATGAAAACTAAAATGTATTTGAATCGTTAAATATGAACAGCGTACGAACATTTGGACATCAATTTTAAAATTTGTCAAGAAAGACAAATATTCTTTAAGCACCTTGAGTTGTATGTTTTATATACAGTTATTATTGTAGTTATGCATTGATAGTTTATAATTATTATATAACATTATAACATAAGTTATTAACATGCAATTTGATTTTACAAATTTTTTTTCAGAGTATTATGTATTTATGTCTTTCTAGACCAATTTTAAAATTTTGATGTGCACCCAATCTGTATTTAGCGATTTATATAATTTCTGTTATCAAATCGCTAAATTGCACCTAAAATGAGTTTTCGAACTGTCACGTAACTGAACATTTTACGCGTTTTATTTTGAATAGTGAATAGACAATTTGATTTTTATGTCGTTTTAGGTTCGACACCTTATATTATACAAAAGTGCAGTGGAGTAAAATTATTTTGTCATGAGGAGGGGGGGGGGTATAAGGATAATTTTGAAAAACTATAAATTATTATTATTTACATAATTATATTTTATAATTTCGAAGATATAATATAATATACAGGAGGATGTTTTAAGCATGAAAATGGGTAACTATTTGTATGGTCGCATACATAGATTTTTCACAACATTGAAGGAGTGTCCTGTGGTGATAACGACTTTGGTTATTTAAATGTTACCTACATGTTATCTACAAAACCTACATATTTTGATGGAAATTATCAATTAGATGATTTTTAAAAAAATGTTTACGTAGTGTAGTCAAAATTTGAACAGAAATTTTCCGAGTTATCTGGATTTAAATATACTAAGGATAATAACTTTTTATGGGGATTGTATACCGACTGTACCATAGAAGTCGTGTATAGGCCGTTTCTTGTTTTGCGTCGTTGTTAAAAAAATCATCTCATTTATTACTATACATGTTTAAGAAAAATTACTTAATGGGAGGAATCTGTAAACATGATTCGATCGATCTGTATGGGTCTAAATTACTACATTCAGTATTATAGGCGTGGCGTTTTAAAATAAACTAAACAAACGCCTTCTGTATGCAATGTCACAATTTTAAGTAAAAAAATGGGAGCACATGAGTTGCGTCTAGTAAAAAAAATGTACACGAATTGAGTCGCAAAAAATCCAGAACGCAATTCGTGTATTTTAATCAGGGGTTCTTCAACTAAAATAAATAATAAATAACAATTATAAATATAACCACGAGTCAATCAAAAATTGGTTTATCAAATGTAAAAAAAAAAAATAAATAAATGTTAAATCACTTAAATCTAATCAAAATTAATGTAGTTCGTAATATCATAAAATAAATAAATAATAATAATATGAATCAAAATGCGAGTAAAAATAATAATAGTAATAATAATGATACGAATTTGCTTATTGTTGCTTATCAACCAGGCGTCGATAAAAAAATCCATTCATAATCGTAATTTATACATATCGAAACATAATAACAAGCTCCCTTATAATTAATGCATCACAGAGAACCCCTGAAAACGAAATAAAAATCTACTACTTAATCAATACAGTGAGACAAAATTCGTGTATATCTTTTTTACGGGACGCAACTGAGGTGCACCGAAAAAAAATGCGGTCCAATTACCCATTTTATTGTTTTTGATGACAGATTCTAAGCGATTTCGCATAAATGATGTACTTTTCGTGTTATTTATGCGGTATTAAAATATATCTCGCATTCACATAGTGAAATCGCTCATTTCATTATGAATTGGACGTCAAGATCGTGAATTTTGACGAAAATAAATAACATAGATATCCCCATTTCGTGAAATAGATGTACCTGTATTACACTCTGTGCAATTATTATGAAACGAATCATTTTTAAAAGGTAATAAAAACGAAGTCAATAGTTATAGATCTATCACAAAAAATTTAATTATTTTTAAATTATTTTCAAAAATGTTAAACACGTATATTACACCGATATGTAATCAATATTTAATAAACGAGCAGCACGGGTTTCGTACAGGCCGCTCAACTATAACAAACTTATGCATTTTTTAACAAAACATTATTAATTCTTTCAATAATGGAGCTCAAACTGATGTTATATATACACAGATATGGAAAAGGTTTTCGATAGAATAGAACATGACTTATTAATCACAAAATTTAAGGATTTTGGATTTGAATATCCCATGTTGAATTGGTATAAATCATTTATAACAAACCGTAAACAAATTGTTAAATGTACAATTTTTTTTCTTAACAGATATCTGTAACTTCGGGAGTTCCACAAAGTGTTCATGTATCACCACTTCTTTTCTCTATTTTTATAAATGATCTTCTAGACGTAATTGTTTATTCTAATATGTTACTATTTACTGACGAAGCAACATTTTTAAAGAAATAAAAAATTTAAAAGATTTGAAAATTGATTTAAAAAATATCCAGGATTAGTGTTTCGGAAATAATTTATCCTCGAACCTAAGTAAATGCTCAAATATTTCGTTTATTATTATTTATGTTTTATTATCAAAACAAAATCCTATCATAGTTCATTATAATCTAAACGTCCAATTAATAAATAGAGTCAATATTGTAAAATGGTCTTAGTATTAATGGAATTTTTAATAAGTCATATTTTAGGATTTTGTGCGTGTTCAGAATATGTTCTAAGGATTTTGATTTTATTTAAAGTTTATAATCGCGCGGGCCGTTAAATGGGCTAGAACTAGAATTTATTTCTTTTTAGAACATATTTTGGTAATTTGTGTGACGTAACTGCATCATACATATTTAATAGGTTTTAAGGGCATATTTCTGTCGGTCCAATACAACATTTAGCGTTATATTTTCGTATAGTTTAAATGGTCACAATAGTTTGTCTCATAATAGTTATCTATACAAAGTGTCCAACATAGGTATTGTCCAATTCATAAAATGGACATCCGTTTCATGAATTGGATGACCGTTGACCATATAATGTAGTTTCGTAAAAATTCACGATCTAGACGAATTTCGCTGTCTGGACAATAAACGATTTCACCGTGCGGATGTGACACGTGAATTTTAATATTTAACGTTTTGAAAAATTGTAAATGATATAGTTTCATGTTATCAATTAAATTCTGACAGTTATCATAATGCTAATGATTTCCTTTATGCGATTTATACTGCGATCAGTGCGATTTAGCGGTTAATGCTATTGTTAACTGCCTCTCGATATCTTCAAATTGTGTTCGATAGTGACCGTACGTGTGGGCACGAATACAGGACAAGATTCCGGGAAACGCGGGGAGGGGCTTCATAAGTAACAGTAGCATTATGATACTTTACGAGTAGCGTTTTTTAAATTTCGGTAGAGGGGTTGAATCTTTGTATACGTGTCTGGACCGTGTGTCTGTTTGCACAGGTATGCCCAAAGATGCCGTTTTAACCGACTATTTTCAATGTCGGGACACTCGATATTTGCCGGCCGGTCACCGTTGTAATTTCAAGGCGGAATGTTTACACGGTGACGACGAAACGGGATGCGAACCGCCGCCACCGTGCGACGATCGACTTGAATTTCAATGTGACAGCGGCCAGTGCGTGAAGTCCGAAACACGCTGTGACAACCAGTACGATTGTTGGGACAAAACCGACGAAATCGGATGCGGTAAGTTCGTGGCTTATACGAAAAAAAAAAGTTTATAACCGTTACGGTCGACATTCGGAAATATTACACTAAACATTTGGCAAACAGGTACGCGGATCAAATTTTTATCGGTTTTTCGAAAATCCTCGAAATTTTGATTCGTCGTATCGATTATTGTTCTTATATGTGTGACACTATAAAAATACGAGAAATTCAAAGGCGCGGTTTTTTTTTTTTTTTTTTTTTATAACTTCAGCGTTTAAAGTTTAAAATTCGACGAAAATCATATCAAAATCACGGCATTTGACATCATAATTTTCGGTTTACGTGTTCCTATACAACTTTGTTTTGGGTTCCGTAAAAACGGTAAAAATTTCGAGACGAAAAAACACGGACAATTGTTATTAATTTCGTAGTCGCGAATTAGTTACTACAGTTTTCAATATAATATATTGAAAACATGTTTAACCGAACTTCGCTCTAAATCGTTTCTCGTCAGCGATGATTTATCGTTGCGCATGCGGATATAAATCAAAATTACCCCGTCCGGACTTTTCATCTAAATCACCGGCACGCCCGTGGCACGGGCCGTGTCGGTGTTTTCCGTCGAATTTTTACAAATCCGTACAGTGTTGTATAATTTCCGGTTGATTTTATTTACAAGAATTTTGATTTTCCGGTCCGTTATTTTCCTCGCACAATAATGTGTATGGCATTATACTTTATGACGGGGCGAATAAAATAACTATACACGTATCACGATTCCGTTGTAATGATTTGTTGCAGCCAACACGACGTGTCCCGGCCCGGATTGGTACAGATGCGAAATCGGTGGACAGTGTTTGAAGCCGGAAAAACGGTGCGACCACTGGGTCGATTGCACTGTAGACGGTTCGGACGAGAAAAATTGCTGTGAGTATTTCGTTTCCCACTCTGCACGGGTGTACTATAAGTATACGTGTGTATGTGCTAATTGACTCGCGGACGATTATTTACGCGCGCCGGACACGTGAAATATGAACTGCGCGAAACACAATATTATTACTTTTTTTCTCTGTGTTTTTGGCAGGTGCGCTTTACCTCCCCGCACGGTCGCCTAACATTTTTACGATCCGTTAGCGCGCAGAGAAAAAAAAAAAAATCTCCGTTTGAAACGCTACTCGTATACATATAAATTTTAGGCGTCCCGCCGCCTATAAACCGGACATCTCACTCCCCCGAAAGCACCCCCCGAGAAGTCGTTATATAGTTTACGCACGCGTTTTTATTTTATTCGGACGATAATAATTCACGGGGGACTACCGTTGAACACACGGTTAATTGTTCGGGTGTGTGTACAATCGGATAGGTATGGGGGGTACCTGTGCCTACACTGCACGACGCAGTCGGAAAAAAACGACGTCGAGTTTGTTATAAAAAGGGTTTTAAAAAAAAAAAAAACAACCTCCGTATGCGTGTGTACCCACCCAAGTATTGTTGCATAATAGTAATGTACACGTGTGTGGCGTTTGTAACACTTCGCGGTTCGTAAATCGAAATTATCCCGGCTTTAAGTAAAAGTTTCGTTTTATACGACTAAAAAACGAGTCGAATGTTATATTATTTATAGCTTAGAAAAAAAAAAAATCACTTGTGCCCGAATTAATAGGTGTAGGCGTGTAATAGTCGATTGCCGCGAAACGTTCAGGCGAACGAGTTTCACCGTTAGAATAATATTATATTTCTCCGCAATCGGTTCGTCGTGCGCCTGTAATGCGGTTATCGGAAACTGTGATTTCAGTAAAATATATTCTATCGCACTATCAATGCCTCTATTCCTCTCTAATCAGTCCACTCCCGGAGTCCGCTAGTCTTATTTGGGAAACCGATATTCCAAGCAATCGAACCGAATCCATTCAAAACAAAGTTCTGCGCTAATATATTATGTTATAATTGCAATGTTACCATACAACCTCACTCTGATTACGAGAGTATTAAATCTAATTATTAAATTCTAAAACTTTCAAAGATAGAAGAATTAATTTTTATGCCGCGTTTCCGAAAAAAAACTTTTTAAGTAGGGAGATTGACGATTTTTTCCTTTTAGGTCTAACAAACTTTGAAATAACCATTATAATGATACGGGACAAAAACCGCTTCTATGCGTGTCGATTTTCTAAAAAAATGTTTAGCGTGTTCTCCTATTAATACTATTACAATCCGCCGGCAATATATCGATGATAAACTATTTACACGATAAGTTACTTTAACCTAATTTATATAATATACACAACTTAATTAATGATGTTTATTTCAAATGTATAGTGTGAGAACTTTAACGTTCTTTGTTCATACATCTATTCTTATTAGTTATTAATTTTGAGGTACTATCATTGTTGTCATTATAATATAATTTTGACTTTATATCCGTTAATAAGTAAATAATAATATCCATTTGAATACTGCACATTAATCATATTATTGAACAGTGTTACAACTCGATAAATCATGTTTTGACGAGAAGATTTTACGAAAAAATTAAACATTTTTTTTTTTTTTTCTATAATCATCCAATTTTTGATTTACGGTTGTTTATAAATACCACGGACGTTATAACGGGGGGCGGGGGAGATAGATCCCCGTAAAATACGATTTTTTTTCAAATAACGACGCAACGATTTAATTATTTAAAATTGTTACTTTTTTTTTTTTTTTTTTATTGAATTTTCAGTCTAATTAATAACCAAGAATGTAGTTTTTTTGATTTTCTTTGCAGTTTTTGAAATAATTGAGGAAAAACCGAAAACTGCGTAGAAATTACTGAACAATTTACGAAAGTAATAATTCTGTTATTATTTCAAAATTTTGCATTTTTAATATAATTCAGTTAAAAATATTCGAGGAGACTTGAAATTTTGATGAAAAACTTAAATTTGCTTTTGTAGACGTAATAAAATTTTCAAAACATTTGAGTCATTGTTGAGTTATTTATGGACATTTTAACTTTGTGAGTTTTTATTATGTAATTTCTAGTTGATAGGTACTTAGTGAATGAAATTTTTAGACTTAACAGAAATGTTTGAATATTTGACAGGAGGTTTATTATATTTCTTACTTAGTGGTAAAAATAAAATCGAGTGCAATGTAGTATTTTTTTTTTTTTAAATACAAGCGTTTTAAGATAAAATTTTATCGAAAATCATAAAAATTACGGCCTTTCAAAACATTTATAATCGAATCTGAATCGTTATTCGTTAGCAATTGGTTTTCGTTGGTTACAGGTATAAATTAAATAACTTCATGCATACCACCTTCCCGAATACCCACCTACAACAGTGGCCGCACCCGTTCCAAGTATCGGGTCTTTTTTTAATGTTATAGGTACCACTATAGTTTAACAATGTATCGGTATTAGTGAAATACATAGTTTTAAATGTAGAAAATAATACTTTTAAAAATCCGCCGTAGGTACTTATACATTTTAGAACTCTCGTCGCGTACTCATTGAATCGCCTGTGTATTAGGTTACTCATACTGTAGTAGTATAGTGTATTGTATTACTTAAAAAGTAAACGCAATAGTAGCAAGTTAACGTATGTATTATGAATATACTAGTGTTGAGTCGTATATTCGTACGACCGGAATCTGACACCCGGATAATTTAAATTGCGAAATCCGAATGTACTCTAATTTTATAGTGCCTATTCGGATCTCTGTACTTCCATAGCTATTCAAATATTTCTTTTTATTGTGACTCATGAGATTAATTGTAAACATTTTAACTATATAATTAATTGTTGGTTATTAGCAAGATTTCTGTTGATTTAATGCTTCTTTTAATATGCACGTGACCATACTACATAACCAAAATATTCTTGATTACATTGCTCGAGTATTCGATTAACAAAGATAGTTGAACAGTAGATACAAACAAATATCACGTGTAAAACCCGAGTAGTACTTGCAGATATTCGAACATCACGGATATTTTTGGATTGTACAAATCGTACGAACAACCAAATATATCAGAATTTATTTTTCTTCACATTTTAAAATATTCGGCAGTTCTAACACTAAGTACCATCAGTTGGCATTTTTTTTTCCCCATAACGGTTGTCGACCGAATTTTTAAAACTGAACGTGTTCGACGTTATTCCCGTCAACATCAAAATATAATAAGTATAGCAGAGAACACGACTGCGGTACTAAAAAGCATATTCCGAGAGTAGAAAATTCGAAAACACGAACACGTCAATGTTAAACTACTGAAAACTGTAAAATCAATATACAAACTCGTATATAGTAAGTGATGTGTTTAGATTTTTATTGCCCCATTTAATTATATTATTCTCCGTGCCGTAGCTGTTCTTTATTGCTCAGCGGTTTTTATTTTTTACGTTCGTTTCTCATCTCGCATCTACAACAAACCTTGACTTGTTCACTCCGCTATATACATTTATTTAATGTTCAAAGAAAAGTAGTGAAGTGTTTTGAAATAATATTATTGTTATTATTATTATTTTTTTTTATACTGTAGTATACCCCGAAAGAATAATACGTGTTACTAGCAAAGTGGAATATCGGACAAAGTACACATTGCTCGGGCATTGTGATACAGCCCGATTTTGATGGGTAATATAGGTAAAATTATGGTCCGGGCAATACAGAATTGCCCGGTGCAGCTTGGGCAATGTAAACCATACAGTTTATGATGTAAACAATTACCTATATAGAAATATGAGTTTCTATTATTATTACTATTAGACAATAAACAAAAATGATTACGTACAATTGTACAAAAATTATTTTGATTATTCAAAAAAAGAAATTATTAGATTTTTCACAACACTTAGGGGTATCCTGTGACAATACCAACTTTAGTTTTTCATACCTCCATGTTTTAATGCAAACGGTCAGTCAGATGATTTTTCTGAAAATATTGACGTATTGTAATTTAAATTTGGATAAAAAGTTTCTGAGTTATTCTATTTAAAATAAGGATAATAATTGCACGGTTCTTAACAAGGAACTGTTACAAATTGTAATTACTTAGTAACAAATTAATTGTTACACAATTTCTATGATACATTCTGTATTAATCCCCATAGAAAGCTAATATCCTTTAGTATTTAAAATAGAATAACTCAGAAACTTTTCGTTCTAATTTCGATTACAGTATGACAAAATTTCCAAAAAAAATATCATCCGATTGATAATTTACACCAAAACATGTAAGTTTCCATTTGAAAAACTAAAGTTGTTATAACCACAGGATACTCATTAAATGTAGTGAAAAATATAAGTAGACGAAAATATCGCGTTTCACTACACTAAAAAAATTACAAAACTCTGAATTTAAATTCATGTAAAATTTAATCATACAAATTGGGTCAGCACGTTTAAAAATATCACTATAATTATATCTTTATAGTTATAAAAAAAAATAAAATTATGCAAATACCTAATAATAGTTCTTACAAAGCATCACTATCAATTGAACTTCCCTTAGAATCGTTTTTTCGTAAGCAATAGGTTATCGTTGCTTACAGGTATACATTAAATTATCTATAACAGTGGCTGTACCAGTCCCCATTATCCTAAGACGTATTTTTATATTTAAATTTCGTGTTTTCAAAGAAAATACCGGATTTTAAATATCACTACAGAAAAAAAATGTAAAAACCTCCGATAGCCATATATATTTAAAAAAAAAAAAAACGGCGGCCAATCGATTATACGAAATTCGACTCAAATGCCGGAGTTCTGATGCTTACAGGTGTTTTTTCATTATGATGATAAATATTCAATTTATTCATCATAACATTATTCAATTCTCTATAAATAATAAATATCGAATTTTATTTCAAACGATTTCTGTCCAAACATTATTTATCTTCGGATCTTCCGGAGTATGATCCGAATTCATTAAATATTAACGGTCAAGCGGCATTTCCGTTATTAACTGCATTATATTAATATTATATCGCGCCATTTTAAATATTTTCTTTTTATTAATTTCTATGTAGGTATAATGTATATTTAACCTAATCTTAATAAGTCCGCCGTGCCGCGATAAATTAATAATTTAATTCACGAAACTTCCATTAAAATTTACCGTCTTTTTTTTTTTTTTAAGTGTTGCTCGGGGCAGCTTCCCCTGTTATTATTCGTATATATCCATATCTTATAAATATGCATTCTGCGGTAATTTAAAATGTATACGGTGATCACGAATTGTTGAATTTGTATACTATTAGAATGCAATTAATTTTTAATGCTGAAGTCGACGTTAACATTCATACTATATTTTTGTACACAATAGTAATTATAAAATATAAAATATTAAGTTATCCGAAATCTAACACACAATAAAAAAAAAAAAAAAAAAAATTTAAATTAATCAATACTGCCAGATTCAAAATAATAATTATGTTATGAATTAATATATATTATTATTAATTAATAAATTATTTTGACAGCGTACAAATCATGTACACTTGACGAATTTCAATGCGACAATGGTCAATGTATTCCGCTAAAATATAAATGTAAAAAAACCGAAGACCAACGAACGGGATGTGTGGATCAATCGCATTTACAAAATTGCGGTATGTTATACGTTTTTTTATTATCTACATGAAAAAAATGCTTACGATATTATTTGTTGTCCGGTAATTTTAGATAGGTATAATGTTTCAAAAGTAAATACTTTTCGAGTACATTGTATTATTTACAGAGTGATAAACATAACGTAGGACACGCATTATTTCGAAAACTATTAAAATTTTTCGAAATTCGTGTTTTAGAACATTTAAAAACTCTAAAATGTAAAATTGTTTTTTTTTTTATTACATTCTTATTTTAGGTGGTTAAGCTACTACTTATTTTTGATTTTCAAATGGAAACCTCTGTTGAAAAGTCCATAAATAGATCGATTATTAGTTTAAATCAATTTCGGTATTGACATTTTCAACTTCCATCAACCTGTTTACGAGATTTTTCACTTTTAGGTTTCTGCGAAAAGAATGGTTTCACCCATTGAAATAAGGGAGGCAATAGAAATTTAAAATTTTAGAGCTATAATTTCTTAAATATTATAAAAAGAAATTTAGAAAAAAATTAATAATTTCAGAGATAATTAGTGGCTTACGTTTTGTTGATCATTCTGTAGAGCTGTTCCCCGTGGTTTATCTAGTACCAGTATTGAAGGGAAAACAAATAAATAAAAACGTATTTTCCATGACCTAAGTTTTCATCCCTGTCTTTATTACTGTAATTTACCGTTGCTTTACATGTATTTAAACAAATGTAATTTCTTTAATTTTCTTTTCATTATTTAGGAGTTGAATTTCGAATGAATTCTGTTTTAGCTGTCACCTAGGTACATTGTCTAAGGAACTTGTGTGCAAAATTTCAAGCTTTTAGACCCAGTGGTTTGGACCATGTATTTTATACCCTGCTCGACATTGCCCGCGTATAGTATTGAAACAAAAAAAAATACAATTGAAAATATAAAAACTCATCTCACTGTGTTTCTCCGTGATTTTCCGTTTCCGCTTCGTATATCCTACAATAGATTATTGTACCCAATAATTTTTTTTTTATAAGGGTAGTTTTTAGCTTGTAACAGTCAAATTAACTAATAATAGCTGTTTTTTTTTATTCGTGTAACCAAAGTAACCCATAAATCGACAAAAATAATTAGGTTTTCATTTCAATATTACAATAAACCCCGTATCAGCTTTTAGGTGCTGAATTTCTGGATTAAAAAGTGGCCTTTCTCAATGAATGGGCTACCTAAACTAATTTTTTTAATTGGAGTGATAGTTCTTGATATTGGCTCTTTGAAACATAGTTACAAACTATTCAGCTTTATATATTAGTATAGATAATGTTGGAAAGTTATTATGAATAAAACTGCGAGAGAGAAATCGTTTTAATAATAATTCAATAGAGGTATTTATTACGTAATGAGGAGAATATTTCAATAGACGGGGAAAATAGGCTTCCGTAGAAGTTTATCTAGGCAGCAAGTTAATGATGATTACTTTTTTTTTTTCGTAAAATCAATTTTTTTTTGTAATATATTTAATGCATTTCCAAAACGGTAGGGAGAGAAAATATTCGATTTGTTACGAGCACCTTCACATCACTCTATTCTACGTATTTTCGGAATCGTGTTTTATTTGTGAATTAAATATTGGACTTTGAGTATTTTTGTGGATTTAATGTTTTGGACATATAATAATTTTGCGAATGATAATATTGGATTTAGGATATTTTTCGAACTTGTATTTTTATTATGCGAGTATTGCTCAGAGTTGAGTTAATATTGCGTGTACTTACATCTATCACCGTTCTCCTACATTGGGCGTGAAATGGTATTTAGAGGGCTAGAAACCAGGGAATAATAACAATACAAGTTTCACATTTTCTTGCGAACGCGTATATTTCAAAAATTGTTTAAATTTATCGAGATTTTATCGTACGTATTAATTCTGTTAATGCCTCAACGGACTCAATGAAGATTATTGATATTTGCACATAGTATTAATGATTTTTATCAGGCAATTCTACATGCGCTGAAAACGAATACAGATGCCACGAGGGATTTTGTATAAAACAATCAATGGTATGTAACGATCATGTGGATTGCGATTTGACGTGGGACGACGAAGAGTGCCGTGAGAATTCATTTAAACATTTTATTTGTTTTATTCACCAAGGTAAGAAAATTAAAATTCTAACGGTTAAAAATTTCAGCATTCAAGTGTTCGGAAATCACAGACAACTGTTTGTGTCAAGACATTCATGTAAATTGCACCGGTAGCAACCGGTTCCCGTTTGACGTAGAAAAGGAAATCACGTTCTTGTTAGTACCCACATAATTTGCTATCAATATTATTATCTGTATAGTATAACGGAAAAACTATGTTAATATAATTTAAATAAAAAATAAATAATAACAAATATATATTAAACATAAATTCTTGTTGTAGCCATTTAGCCGGCAATAATTTTTCTGGTGATCTTCATTCGAAAACGTTTCAAAACCTGGGTCGATTAGTTCATTTGTAAGTTTATATAAAACCTATGTCGTCAATCATGGTTGGATAGACGATGAGATTGTTAATTTTTTTAAAAAAAACATAATTTTCTGATAATTTCTAGAGACTTGAGGAACAATTCGATAACACATCTGGAACCGTTTATGTTTTCTATGCTTTTGCGTTTGAAAACGTTGAATTTACAGAATAACAATATAACGATTTTGCAGAATGGTTCATTTAACGGACTGAACCGGCTGACGGGATTGTGAGATTAATTAATTATTATATAGTTAAGCAATGTTGCAATGTAGGTTCAGCCTCTCATTAACTTCTATACAGAACAGAATTTAGCTGCGAAAACTAATATTTGCGTTGCCCCCTAGTTTGTAGTAATTACTACAAAACTTAAAATTATTCAATGTTTATAAGTCAGATTCATAGAAATTGGAATTACGTATATTTTATACATAATATTTAAATTAACATTATTGAAATTAAAGGAAAAGTTAAAAGTTCTGTAGTTATAATAAATATAATAAAACCTTCGTAGTTTTATTTTGAAACACTGGAGATACTTTTTAAAAAGTATTTTTAATATTACAATTTTGTATTTAAATATTTATATTATCATTATTGAAATTAAAGAAAACGCCCAATGGCCTGTGGTTAAAATAATCAAAATAACCCTTCGGAGCTTTTTTTTAAATACTGGGAACAATTTAAAAACAATTAATCTTCTTTAAATTTGTTTTATAGTTCAGCATACCTCGTATCTTTAATATACTAACTTAAGTCTTATTTCGATAAAATCTTGGACCTGAAGTAAATTTTTAAAATTTAAATAGAATGTCAATCTATTTTACATTTTAACTCCGGGATTAAATTAGTTCTATTATTCATCTATTATTATAAATAATCAGTTCAAATTTTAAAAAAGTCACCAACCAATCTTTAGCGTTTCAGTTATAACAGATTAAATAAATTGTATAAATAATGAACATTAAAATGTTAACACGCACGTATTGGTTCGTTCAGTGGAGAAGTATTGTGGAGTATTATCTGATTTTCAGTAAAACTGTACTCGACCATCCGACTCGAAAAATACATAATTATTTTATTACCATAATAAATAGAATACAGTCTAAGTAGCATAATAATACGATTAAAATTCGTTTGTGACTATCCGTTCGCTAGTTACGGACATATTTAACATTACGCGTGACGTCATAGATTCGTTCGCCGCGGCGGCAGCCATATATAATACGCGGCAATATTTACCCCCGTTTTTGATTTAACGTAAAAAAACTGCTGATGAATTAATTTTTTTCGAATTAATCAAATGTATTTAAGAGTAAATCATAATATTTCTATTCGTACGATAAACTATATCACATTTTGGTTCAATGTTTTAGGAAAAAAATAACACGAATTTACGAATTTGCCATACATTCACTGTGAACGCGTGTAATAACTGTTTGGGCGATCGTGACTTCGTGTACCTTTTAGAACCATTTTATCAATCTACAGTTAAGAGTATTTAAACTCCAGTCAATTTTAATCCCCAGTTAAACTAGAAATGTGATTTTATTTTCACTCGGTAAACATTTTAACCGGACTGAAACCGTAGAATAGTTAATCCGAGATATTTGCCCGGTTAAGGAGATTAACAAGAGATTAGGTACAATGTTATTAGTAAATATCACGTGATAACATTTTGTGCGATTTTATTAATTTCAAATGATTTTTTCTTTTGACAATCGTTAAACCATACAGATATTTATAACATTAAACGGCGATAAGACTATAATATTGTTGTGGAAAATATACATCGATGATATGAAATTATATAAAATTAAAAATATACTCATAGCAGTGCCACGGAATAATGAATATGACCAGCACTCTTATGACAGTGCTGTATCGCAATACATTTTTGTTATCAATGTGATATGATTATACGAATAGAAAGATTATGAGATACTCTCAAGTGCATTTGATTAGGTCTTTCGAAATAAGACTAAGTTCATAAGCAGTTACTTTACGTTAAACCAAAAACGAATAAATATTGCCGTGTGTTACATAATATGGACGCCGACGCGGCGAACGAATCCATGACGTCATGCGCAATATTAAAAATCGCCGTAATTAGCGAACGGATGTTCACAAACGAATCTTAGCGGTATCATTTTTTTTCGTCATGAGTACTATAAAGCCGAAGAAAATTGTTCGAGTTGGATGGTCGTTTCCAGTACATAAGCATGAAAAATATAATAGAAAACAAGACTTTAATTTTAAATTAAGTTATTAACGTTACATAAATTAAACATTAAATAATACGATTATAATGTATTTTTATAGACATTTGAACGGGAACAAAATTAGAAAATTGAATTCTTTCGCGTTTGTCGGTTTATATGATTTGCTTACACTGTGAGTATAATAAGTTATAATATTAGAATCATAAAGTAGATTTGTTTAAAGTCTAATATCGTTTTGCATATAAGGTTCGATGACTGTTAACTGCTTTCCTATTAAACGTTGCCCGCTTATTAAGACAGATTTAGTTCAACGCTCATTAAGCCCGGCAGGTTAAACTTATTTGAGGTTATGTAATTGTTAAAAACTTTTTAGTGATGTGTTTGTGTTTATTATCTATTGTTTACTTTATGAGTGTTATTATTTATGTGCAATTGAGTTGATTGTATTTGTATTCCGGTAATTCTTTCTTATTATCATGTCTGGATGCATTTTAGCGTCGGTAGTGGTAAGATTGGTTCGCGATTTTTTTACCGAGTATTGATTCCGATCCCGCGTTGTAGGTGGCTATGCATGTGTATAGACTCTTATTACGTCTCCCCTTTAGTAATTTAAAATTTTATTTTTCGTGTATATATATTTTTTTTTATTAAGTAATAACCTCAAATAAGTAGGTATAACCTGCAGCAATCGTGAGTAGAATTTGAGTTAAAACTGCCTCAGCAAGCGGATAACTGATAAGGGCTAGTTAACGGATCTTATTTACGAATACCGTGGTGTTTAATGCGAATTTTGGTTCAACAGTGACTTGAGCAATCAGAATATTTCAGTAATAGAACCGGACGCGTTCTCCGGTCTCAGAAAGTTAATAAGTCTGTTAGTACATAACCTTCTGTTATATTATATTATTCATTTACTTTATTGTATTTGCCGGGTTTAACAAGTAATCTGTGTGTTATTTCAGAGATTTAAAATTTAACTCGCTCACTCATATTCGGGACGGCACGTTTCGTGGAATGCCTCAAGTGGTGTTTTTGTTAGTACATACCAAACTCTATTAACTTTATTTTTCCACCGTGAAATTAAGTATTAAACGTAATATTTTATTTTGTACAGAGACCTAGCGCACAACCCGGGTTTAAAAGTTATCGAACCGGACGTTTTTTACACTATGGAGTCTTCACTGAAAACATTGTGAGTTAATATGTTGAAATAATAAAATTTTACCGAGTTATTTGTTTTTATTTTTCATCAGCAATAATAAATCTAGTGTAATTATTTTTCAATTGTAGTACGGTCACAAAAATAAAAAAAATAATAATAACGAATGTTCATTATCCGGTTTTGCTCATAATTTTTAATGGGTATTTTAGAATATATCCAGAAGTCGTTCGCGAATATAATAAACACGAGGGAATGTTGATTGAAAAATTAAATCGAAAATCAATATTTCGAGTTCGCCGAATCCTAGATAATATTGTTTTTATCGAATTTTCCTCGAGTATAGAGGCCATTACACTGTAACTATTATGCATGTTATACTCGTTTATGTTTACATCTTTTTCCTGATACACTCGAACACTCTTAGCGGCTGCCTCGGGACAAAAATAATTCAAACTCGGAAATTTGAGGTTTTTTTTTTTTTAATAGGTGAATTAGAACAATACAATGTTGGTTTAGTTTCAATATGAACTTAGTTTCAAATGCGGAAGGAGGGTGTTTTTTAACTTCGCACACCCATGCAGACTCTCCAAATGCTGAATATGCACGGTGTAAATATCAAGGATATTCTTTTTGATTGTTTTAACTTTCGACCCCCTCCCCAACCAATGTTATGCTCAGATTTTATGTTTTCACGTAAAATTTCGGGTTTTAAATACCCATACAGACGCACGAAAGTAAGTAACTCGGTTAAAATGTATACGTAAAAATAGAAGCGTTGTCGAAGATGTATGCGACTCGATATAAACCGTATAGTTCGATATTTTACACAATTAAGATTCGTTTCAATTATCTCAACTTAAATTCAAGTTTTGCATTTTTTACCATACGACAAACCCGAAGCTTTCGTTTTCGTGTCTTTTGACCTCGAATAACGTTTGAAACGTACACGGTCTCGATTGGGACTTTTCGCAGATTATTTATAACGGCGTTATAAACGCGTATACGTACAGGTATACCAGACGTTAACTGTACGGTACCTAATTTTCCCGAGTCGAAATCCTAATTTGACCGGGCTAAACTGTTGTGCTGTGTACGCTGCATTGCAGGGCCACGACCGCGTTCAGGTTCTGCTGTCTGGCCCCGTTCGTGACCCAGTGCACGCCGCTGCCAGACGAGTTCAGCTCGTGCGAAGACCTCATGTCCAATATCGTGTTGCGCGTGTGCATATGGATACTGGCCGTGGTGGCCATCTCAGCCAACCTGATGGTGATCGTGTACCGGGCCAAGTACCAGCACAACAACCAGGTGCACTCGTTCCTCATCGTCAACCTGGCGCTGAGCGACGTTCTGATGGGCTCGTACCTGCTGATCATCGCCGTGGTCGACTGGTACTACCGGGGCGTGTACATCATCCACGACGCGGATTGGCGCAACAGCACCATGTGCAACGTGGCCGGTTTCTTAAGCACGTTTTCCAGCGAGCTGTCTGTGTTCACGTTGACCGGTAGGTGACGGCGATCCGAATAAATAATAATAACAGTGTTGGTTTCTATTTTTTTTTTTTTTTTTTTTTTTTTGTGACCACGTTTTTCGTCGATTATATACCTTTAATTTCAGGACTACGCTAAGTTCGGGGGCGGGGCTAAGATTCCCCAAGCCCCCCCCCCATCCCCGATTCGCACCTATGCCTTTGGACGTTAGGAGTTTAGGGGATGCAAAATCAACTTACTATATATTATTCGTTTTCAGTGTGTTACCATAAAGTTCACTGAGTATTACAAAAGCAACGGAAATGTTCGCGCGTTTCGTATTGCCGTCCGTGTCCGGGGACGGATTGCAGCCCGGAGATAACGGTCCTTGAGTTGCGGTCAATACCATTTATTTTCTTTTTAATCAACTAACACAAGGTTTTTCTTTGTTTTCCGAAAACACTAACACAACGTTTGTCAAATAAAAAGTGTAAAAGTGTTTATCCAATCGATTTTCTCGTAAAATATTTTTTTCTTAGGTAAAAAGAAATAACTCCGAGAAAAGTTTCACATCACTCGCATTAAGAAAGTAAACTTATATCTCAAAGACGAATTTTAAAATTACAATTTCTACACGTGAGTTCGTAGCGTTTGAATTGTGCGTTATTTTTATTTACTTATTTTTCATTTCCGGATTTTCTGTGATTATCTGATTGAAGACTTTAATGGATTTAGTTTTTTCAATTATAATAGAATCGTTTTAGTTAAGAGAATTTATTTTCAAAACGTAACTCTTATTCCACTCACCATAAATATTGTACATCAGATTTTGATTTTAAATCGTCAACCTCGCTCCTGTTTCAATCAGTTTCGAAAAAGGAATGACTCTCTAAACATTTTGATAAGTATAAAACTATTATTGGATTTAACTCATTTATGAGTTACGCATTTATAACAGTTTAAAATTTAGACTAGAAGAGTAGGTAGTGGTTATCATTGTATCAATAACTATCATATACAAATGGATTACCATTTCTTGCAACTCCGGTATACATTTTTATAGATTTAAACTGTTTATTCGATATTCGAATAGCAATGGCTATTGTTTTAGACTTTTCGTAGTGCACATACATATATTTGAGTTTGATACACCATACACGACGCAGATGGAAATTCAAAGTTTCAATATCAAACTATATTTTAACTAAAACGTCATCTATTTGTGGATTTTTTAACGTGGGGTGCTATTCAAAAATCAAAAATAATAGTTTTGTTTAACGGTTACGAGATGAAAATAAAAAATACATTTTTTCTTTATTTATGTGACCCTCTGATATAAAATCCGATTAGAAAAAGAGCTAATATTGCTAATGGGTACACCACTAATATAGGTGGTAAGTTGAGAAGGTATGATACATAAAGTTATTGAATTTATATACGTAAGCAAAAATAAACCATTGCTAACGAAAAACGATTCTGAGTAAAGTTCGTTTATACAAGATTACAAACTGTAAACTAAAAACATAATCGGTAAAGGTTTAAAATAAAGAAATATTAACGCCATATATATTTTGTCCGTTTTTATTTTATCGCATTTTTAGGTTTTCCCAATTATTGTGAAAACGGTTTAGAAAATTAAAAAAATGATTAGCTTTCTCAGTTACTAAATCAAAAATTCAACAAAATTGGTCTCTTGGAATTTGTATAATTGAAGCAAGAGTTTTGGTAAAAAGCAATGTGTATGAATTTAAAATGATGAAATCGATCTATACGATGGAGTGATAAGGATTTTTTTCTTTAATAATATTACCAGTTGGGAGTTGCGACAATTTCGTTGTATTTTTATTAAAACTTTCGTGGAAGAATAAATTGTTATTTTATAGCCAATATATTTTCAAACCAACCGTTAACATATTTTATTTTAATCGGAAATATCATAAACACAAAATAATGTTTTTGGAGTTGGAGCTATTACAAATTAGACCGACGATGCGACGTTGGTATTTCGAAATAACGAATTTCATTGTAGCGGTCCAGCTACCAAGATGATAATATAATTGCTGTAGGCAAAATTATAATAATATTATTATTGGTGTGCCTTGTTCCCGAACTTTTTAGGACGATATAATAATTTAAGTATACAGGGTGATTAACATAAAGTAGGATACTCATTATTTAAAAAAGTTTGTGTATTAACTTTTTTTACAGAAAATTTAAGAAACAAGCAGTTCTAAAATGTTCATTGTTTATTGTCTATTATTTGTTTTGTGTTTTGGGACTTATTTTTGGGTGTGGCTATTACGTGCCCACTTTTTGACGACACTAATGATGTTCTCCCTATTACGTTTCTTCCACTCAAATTTATAAGTGGAATATCTTGACGAGTGGATGGAAATAATCAATTTCAACATCGAAATGTATTTATGCTAAAATTGTATTTATTTATGGAATTTTAACTATAGGCTGTTTGAAAATAAAAGTGACGGAAATATAACGATATTGTTTCTCAAATTTTCTAAAAAAAGTCAATACATATCCCGTGTCTTGCGTTATGTTGATCACGCTGTTTATATAGCTACGGGGGCGTGTACAAGTTCTAGTTGTTATGCAGTGGTCGTTCGCCTAGCAGTCGATCAAATTTTTAAATGTCTCGGATTTTATTCAACAAGAAATCAGTGGACCTTCGTCGTTGTCGTCTGCATTTATTATTCTCTAGCTGTCTCTACTATACAGTGTACCTAACCTACTAAATTTACTATTAATTTCACCGACGTCTCGGTGCGAGTTGCCCAGTATACTGTGTTCTGTTCCGGGTGGCAGGTCCTTTTATACTAATTGGATAGTTATATATATATATATATATATAGACGACTGGTAGGCTGCGTTTTACACACATATGTTGTGTGTACACACATGTGTATACACAGTGGACAGGCTGCACTACACCTACCGGGTTTTATTTTCACACACAATAGCCGCGTGTTAAGGTTCGTGAGACGGGAGGGGTAATGGTGTCCGGCATCAAAGGCAGTCTCGAAAATGTTAAAAACCAGTATAGTCAGCGTATTGTTGTTGCAGCGGATTGATTGATGATTTAGCGAATATATTATATACGCGCAATTTTTTTTTTTTTTTTTTTTTTCGGTCAAACGCGGCGTTAACGTGTTATTATTATTACAATCACGTCTCTGTGCGAAATAAGATTTTTATTAGTAACTGCATTATTTCGCGTACAATTAGACAATAAAATAATATACATATTTCGAAAAAAGGTTAGGTATAATAAATACGGACGTTTTACCAAAAATGTCATAGGTTATATTTATAATACATATAAAACATTTTATCGTGGGACGGACTGGAACCGAAAAAAAGTCACTGTAATTTATTATACTTTATAATATATACCAAGACCATTGTAAGCCGGAGTATAGTATTTTCGTAGGTACCATATTGCGAACGAGAATATATTATACGAAATTGTTAACATTTTGAAAAAAAGTATACTTTCGAAAAAGTAAATTATAATGTAATGTATGACAATCGCATAAAAAAATTCAACAAACGCCAGAATGTTTTGAAAATTGGATCGTGTCTATAGAAATTACCATTGCAAGTATTCGGTGAAGATTTCAGGTCTTTACGATTGGTTTTAATATTAATTTTAAAAAAATCAAAAAAACCGTTATTGTTTAAATATTTCAGTTTTCAGACATTTTTTTCTCCATTATTGAGAAAACTATTCGGAAAATAAACAACACCTTTCCAGATGTACTGACTATAGATCTTAAATGAAGTTCCTACAAAGTTAACGATCGGAGCAAGATTTCCGGAAGACAAGTTTTCAACAGACAGAGGAAAAAATAATAAAAGAAAAAAAGCACACATTTACTGCAGTGCTAAAATTAATACACTTATCGACCTATCATCACCGCTACGTTCAGAATAAGAAAAAAACCGACGACAGTTAACCGGCGGTTTCGGACGCATATTACCGTTTTTCCTCTCGTCATAACGTAATTTAAAAATAAACGGAGGAAAATAAAACTGTAGAAAGAAAATACAGAATGGCCGTCGTCACCGACTCGTATTACCTGGCTGAATAGCGATGTGTTCTAGTGTAGGTACTTAGTAGGTATAGTATTATATTTCGACTCGTCTGCAAATGGAATTCGTTATATATTCACGGATCCGGTGTTTTGTGCAATTTGGTAGCCGATATGTTTATTTGCTGTTTTTTCCGGCTCCGCGTAATAATCTGAACGCCCCGCGGTTCGCCGCACTCGTATACGATATTTTCGCATTCCTCGTCTTTTTTCCCCCGCATGATTCCGTTTGGTTTTTCGTCACTTTTTTTTTTCATTCACTCCAGAAAAGCACGAGAACTCGTTGCGTTTTCGTCGAATATATTAAATATTATTGATGTTTTTCTCTGGGTGTCGGTCGTCCGCGGTAATTCTGAACTGGTAATGATAGAAATTCTGAGCGCAGCGAAAAATGTATTAATGTATTGGTTTACTATGATGCGTTTTTTTGTGTTTGTAAACAGTTTTTCTAACAGAAATCTTGTTTGAATCAAAGAGTTTGTACGACATATTCTTGTGGAATTTTTGATTTAGTGATTTTTTTGAATTATACTTGTGATTTTCTCAATTAATGAGAAAACCTGATTATGTTTTGGATTGTTGATTGTTGATTTCTGGGTTATTTTGACAACAAGGATAAAATACGACTATATCAGAGTCATTTTTCGTAAGCATAGGTATTTCATCGCGTACAGATATTATTTCCTTCCTCCGACTTTCTACCTAAAACACGGTAACACTCACCAACATTAGACTTTTATTTTGTCGAACTATCTTCTAAAATAAAGACTATTACACTGTATTGTGTTCGTAGGAAGTGTAGTATATGACCGATTGTTAGCCTAATTTATCGCACGCAGAAGCCTGAAAATGTACATACAGATGCGAATTAACAAGTCTGTATGTACCTTAAAGTTGGATTTCCAAAATTCAACCACGAAAGGGCGTCAAACATTTTTGTTTTGATGATTTATAGGTTCCACGGAAAAAAAAAACAGTAAAGTTTACAGTTGAGTTCAAATTAGTTAATTTGGTCGGCATAAACAAGAAAGTTTGTACGTATTTAAAAAAAATTAATTACTGAGCACAACAACGGTTAAATGTGGTAGGGACAAGGGCGGAAATCAGGGAATCTCGGGGAAACACAAGGAAACACACGCCATTCCAAATCATAATATTTAATCAAACTTCGCTCAGAATTGTTTCTCGTTTATTATTGCATACAGATAAAAATTAAATTAAGCTATGTATCTTAACTTATTCTTAACTTTTGACCTATATACGAAAGTACCCATTAACAGTATCAGCTATTTTATATTGAGTTCAGTAAAAACATACATACATTTTATATTTAAAATATCTAGAACAGTGATTTTGTCGAATAGAATTCAATTAAAAAATTATATATATATATATAATATATTGTTTAGTATATAAAATAAAAAATGGTGTAATATAATATTACATGAACAAAAAAAATAATTTCATTATTTTTAATAGCACATAAGTACTCGCCTAATTTTCATTATCTTTTTTGATTTTATTTTAATCTAATAACAAACATATAGGAGTTTATTTTGTTAATCGGATTTTTCTGACGCACTGCCGTCGCTAAAAGTTTTTTTTTTTTTTCATTTAAAAATGTATGTAAAACGCGCTTTTACAAAGTCTGCAGTTTCGTATTTTAATAATTTTGTAGAAAGTTAATTTTTCAAATGCCTTTCAGCGAAAAAAATGTTGATATATTTTTACCTGTGTCACGTATATAAAACGAAACTATAGGTAAAAAAAAAAATATGTATAGATAGAACTGAAAACGTTTACCAGTATAAATAAATATGTGATAATATTATTATACCAATAGGTATAATAACAAAATTATTGAGTAATGTCCGAGCAACATGTAATCTACAAATTTTAAACGCTCGTGATTTTCCATTATAATCGGCATAATTATATACTTATGAATAGCATTAAAAAAAAAAAAAATTTTTTTTTGTTAATTTTGTAAAAAATTATCTATATAAATGTTGAACATTTTAAACGTTGGCGGTGGTACCTGTACATCTATTTATTGTAATAATGTTACGAATTACATCCGTACCGCGATAATGAATGTAAGTATACGAGCATAATTAGATTGTATTGAATTGTGTTTTGTATTTTTGAAAAACGGTTTTTTTTTCATTTACCGGTCGTTAGGTAGGCAGTTACTGTGATGTGGATACAGCACAAGGAGCAAACCATAACGGGATAATATAGGCAATTTCTTATCATAAAATAATGATATTATTCTTAACATTACATAATTTATTATTGTGCACAGCAAAAAAATCGTAAAAATTTTACAACCTACTCTACATAAATCATAAATATAATATTACAAATTACTAAGGTCTAAGTCGTGTTTACGTCATTATATAATTTGGAAGTTCATTTATAATAAAAAAATATTAAAATGTATTAACCAATAACCATTATTATTTATCAAACGTGTCAAATCATGATTTGTTGTTATGAATTTATGATATAACACTAGGCGCAGGCACTGTCTATATTAATGTTTTGTTGAATTATTTACTCAGTAACATTATTGGAATGTATTGTAAAATTTCATCGTTTACAAACTAAACATTTTCTTTTAGATAAGATATTTTTGATAAAATTCGAAGCATGGTTTCTAGTATAAAACGTAAATTATAGAAATGTAAAATGAATGAAATCATTACGTTTTTCGTCGTAATATTACGTATTTTTCAGCTTATCCCAATTATTATGAAAACTGCTTGGAAAATCGATAAAAAGACTTCCTTACTCACCAACCGTATCCAAAATGCAATAAAAAAAGGTCCCTCCGATTGGAGCAAGTTTTCTGGTACAGAACAGAAAAAAAAAGTTAAAACCAATACATTCCTACAACTGACAAAACTGTAAATGCAAAATGTTAGCGAGTATTTACTAGTCTGTTGTTTAGTATTTTAGTATTTTATTTTACTTTAATCTTTTATTTTTTTTCCACGATTTTTTGTTACACACGATAATAAATTATGCAACGATAAGAACAATATTACTATTTTATTACAAACAATTGCCTATATTAGCCTTTTATAATTTGCTTCTTGTTTCTATAGACGCTCGTTTTACTGGTGTATTCATTTTTAATGAAAATATAACCTTGCGTAGCTACCTATATAAGATTTTCTTTTATAATATGCACGACGTAGACACATCTTGTGCAATGAAAAACTTATTTACTCAGTTTGAATAAATGAGTTTTTTTGTTTAAGGAAAAAAAAACTTACTACAGTTAAGGCCTTTGATGAGAATTGTGTTAAATTTTCGAATATTTCGACTTGGCCGAAAAATTATTTTCTCATAATTGAAAAATATTACGTCAAATACAACACGTGATATATTTATGATTTTCGTAAAAATTTGAACTTTTAAACTTTTTTTTTGACTACTAAGAAAATTACGATGAACTTTAAATACAATTTTCAAATATTTCTATGGAAAACTTTTCTACCAGAAATTTTGCTCCGATTTACAATTATAGCACTTGTTCTGAAAGGAAATCTGATTCGAGAGGAACTTTAGGCATGATATTTTTTTATTTTCCCAGGAGTTTACTCAATTAATGGGAAAAAACATCGGAAAACCGGAAAAAACATAGAAAAAACAGGAAAATAGATACAATATTAAACAAATATTATTAATGAAAATACCTATATAACGTATATTATGTAATTATTTTTCATAGTGTGGCCAATATATTGTTGACAAAGCAACACTATTAACAGGACTCCACTCAGAATCGTTTTTCGTTGGGTATAGATATATATTAAATTTCCCCTCTTCTTTCTCAACTTCTCACCTACAACAGTGGCCCACCCACATGCGAAGTACTTCCGGTGTTTATTTTTCCCATTATTATAAAAAAAACCTACATGCGCTAAATTAAGGAATGACCTCTCCAATGCACCAACTTGATCCAAAATGCTAAAAAAAAGGTCGTTGTCGTTTTTTGATGGAAGATTTTCGGTAGAAAAGTTGTTCACAGACGGAAAAAAAAAAATCAAAAAAAATCGTACATTTAATAGCCGTAATACGCTCAGAATCTAAAATGCTCAGATTTGCATATTAGGTGTTTGTAAATTTTAAAATATTTCAAAATTTCAGTTTATTCGGTATTTTGTTTGTGTAATAATATTATGATTATGGTTCAGGGATGATGTACGACTGTATAATGTGGGTAGACGTCTTGACTTCGGGCTTATATATTTTGCGCGCACGAGTATGTTTAGGTATATTCTTGATTTTATTTCAAATCCGCGGGGGGAAAAAAAAATAAAAAAATACAAGTATATGATATTATTATAATAATATCGGAAAATGGACAATAGAAGAAATACGGTTTGTATAAGGGGGTATGGACGGGACCTATTTGAGAAGATGAATAAACTAGCTATAAAAGAGTAGCGGGGTGGAACCGTATCCAAGATAATCTCTCGGACAAAGACTACCTATATAAAATGATTGATTATTATATTCGAGAGCTCCTGCGGTATAGACAAATATTATGCACAAACTTATATACCTCGGATTATTATTATGTTAAGTTATGCCGATAAAATAATAATAATAATAATGATAAAAAAAAAAAAATAACGAATTTATTTTTTTGTTATAGTGATCACGCTCGAGAGGTTGTTGGTAATCATATTCCCGTTCAAACTCCAGCGGTTGGAAATGGATTTCACCCGCGTACTAATGGCTGCTTGCTGGCTGCTAGCTACTATCATTTCGGTTATTCCTCTGCTCGACATTCCCTATTTCAAGTAATTATTATCGCGTTCGTTTTTCCCGTTTGCTTACATTTTATTACATATAGAGAGATGTCGCGACACGTGATCGTTTTGAGATTTAAAATGTAACCCGAAGAAACTATGACGGTAATTATTATTATAGTTGTGTGCGTTTTTTTCCCCAGCCAAACAAAATTGTTTCGGTTAGTGAAAACGATCCAAATAGTTGGTACCGTATACCATAAAGACGCGGATTTCTCGCACTTCGGGATGATTCGTACGTAGATTATTTGACATTTTTTTTTTTTTTTTTTAAATTCTCAAACAGTTTTTCTAAACGATTAATCAACCGAGAATACAAATAACGATACATCAGTTTTGTTGTTCTTTTGATTTCCGACGAAAAAGGATTTTCACCCAGGGTCATTTTTTTTATTGAAATTATTTATCGTTGTTTTTATTATAAACAATGGGTTGTTTTTAAACTACTATTTGCAACCTAAATTTCCATGTCTTTCCAGCTTCTCACCTCATACAACATTAGGCTGGCTGTGGCCTACGTCCGATGTTTGTCTGGTTTGTTTTTATCATATTATTTTCATTCCTCGCCTCGTATAAAAATATACGAGGATATCGCGTGACCGAACGATTCGAGTGACCGAACGACTCGAGTGACGGTTATCGTTTACGAGAACGACAAATACAAACGTCATATATTTTTTTTAATACTTTAAGCCATTTGTAGGGTATTTTTTTCCTTTCTTCGAAATCGTTTTGATAGGTCGGCAGTAAAAATAAAACGTTTTGAACGTTATTGCAGTTATTATTTACAGAACTTATTCGTATATTACTGCAGCAGTCGTTTTTTTTTTTTTATCCCCGGGCGCTTGTTATTTTCAATTCATCTAATTATTTAAAAGCTATAGTCTCGCGTTCTATTATAATCGCACGAGTAATTATCGCAGTGTAGGCGATCGCGTAATTATTGCTCTTTACTAAAAAACATCGTGTTTACGCGAAACAGAAAAATGCAGCGCCGTTTGTAAAGTGCACGGTTTTAGAATTTAATCATTATGATAATTAAAAACGACGACCTAATCATCATTTATACATAGGATTTGACACACAGTATTTATTTTTAATTTACTAAATACATTAATAAAAGTGAACTTTATTTACAATTAAAAAAAAAAAAAACCGTGACTTTTCTAAATTATTGGGATTGTGGTTTTTTTTTTCAATTATTTTCACTATAGAACGTTTTATGCTTAATAATATAACGATATTATGAATATGGGTACACACATTTCGAATCTCAAAATGTTATTATTTTTATCGATGACGTCAACTATAGTAATATTATATTTTAATAAACGTGTTTTTATTTTTCAGCCATTTTTACGGACGGTCCGGTGTGTGTTTAGCATTACACATTACGAAGGACAAACCAGCCGGTTGGGAGTATTCCGTTTTCATATTTCTATGTACTTATAAATTATACTTCCTTCTGTATTTTTTTTATCCTCGGTTAACTCAGTCAGTGGCGTGCTCTGAAATTTTCGATGGAGGGGGGGGGGAATGTAGTATATAATAACCATGATTTATGAATAAACCTACGATTATTTTCTTCTGTTATATCTAAACCCGACAATCAGAATTATTAAAAATCCAAAAAAGCCAGTTTGTATCCAATGTAAATCAAGCTTTTCTCCGTGTAGTTTGGCTTTAAAATGCGCAATTTAAATACATTTTTTTATACAAACATTCATAGATCTAATTGTTGTGTTTTTACGTCTATAGAGTGGCATATATTTCTAGCAGGCCTCCTGCGCACGCCACTGAACCCAGTGTTCGAATTAGGGAAAAACGAGGACGGACGGTGATTTTATAGTTTATAAACCGTTGTTGTATACCAGATGTATGCTACAGTGACCCGCGGGGAACTCCCTGCACAAGAAGTAAATTAAATAAATAACTTCAAAAAACCGAATTTTAATTCCGGATTCAATAACGATGATAATGGTTGGGCTGTATAATAAAATCTATACGCTTTCAGCGAAATAGCATTCCTTTGTTAATTGAAAGAGGTTGTATACGGTCGAATATTTATGAAGCATGAAATAGTGATGAGGCCCCTACCAATTCGAGCACTGGATTTACAACATTGTGATACCTTTTAATAATATCTTTTCATTCACGGTCTCTACCGTTGTGAATATTGCGTTTTTCAGTCGTCAATTTGGGTTCGCTGCTGTTGATATCCGGTGGCTACTTGTGGATGTTCTTCGCGGCCAAAATGACACATCGCGCCACGGAAACCCTGAGTTCGGCCACCCGCGTCACCACACAGCGGTCGCACAAAGAAACCGCCATGGCCTGGCGGATGAGCCTTCTGGTGGCCACGGATGCGGCGTGCTGGGTGCCCATCATAGGGCTGGGACTGTTGTCTTTGGCCGGATTTGAAGTTCCTCCCCAAGTAAGACAGTTTAACGCAATATTAAACGTACAACTGCCCCCGGGATAAAACAGCTATACGCCGGCGAAACAATGATGACAACAACAATGTTATCCGTTTAAATGTTTATAATGTTCGATTAAAACACTGCAGACGATCCCCGGAGTTTGGATTAGATTGCGCGCACGCTGTTTACGTCGCCGTATTCGTCGTCATCGACCCGCGTTGTCGAAATTAATTGGTTTCGCGGTGTGGGCACACGCGCACGCCGTTATGTAAAATATAATATATTGAATGTCACCGCGTATTTAACGTTTGGCGAACGAGCCGCGATTTCCCGTTGTCATTCGGTAATTATCCATAGGCGTTTACGTAAATATTGCGGATTGCGTGTACCGTATGGGTGTTACGCGCGCGATGCTGATATTTGCATAGTGTACGAGGGCTAATCAAAAAGTATCGAGACTGATAATGTTACTCGGAAACCGAGCGTCGAAGAGCAAAACGATTTGTAAACCCGACCTTCTATGGCTTACACTGAGCACATCTGTTCGTATAGAGTCCCTATAAACTTCTTCGTTTTGATTTGACGATATTTTTCTGAAATTTGTTTTTCACGTTTGGCGATTTTCGCAATGAACCCAAAAGGAGCGGAACTCGCTGCCACTCGAGGGCACATTTTCAGTTTTTCAATTGACATTTAATGGCAAAAACCGCGAAACGTGGCATCCCTCCGACACTGGAAAAAAAATGCAGACAAATTTTTTAAAATCTCCAAATCGGTCAAGTTACTCTTCTTTTGGGTTTATTACAAAATCGCCAAACTCGAAAAAATATATTTTACAAAAATGTCAGTGAAATCAAACCGAAGAATTTTATAGAGAAGCAATAAAAACAAATGTACTCAGTAAAAGTCATAGAAGCAAGTGGTACCAACCCTACTGCTCTTCGATGCTCCTTTTCCGAATGATACCACCAGTCTTGACACTTTTTGATTAGCCCTCGTATACACTATACAGAGCGACTCTTTTAATACGGTCCAGGGATCGGGGGTATCGTTTGGAGCGGAGGGAGAGGCAGGGTGTACGGTTAGTGAGATGTACAATACTGCTTTTCAAATAGTCACATTCGGCTCGCCAAAATAATATCGATTAATGTAATGTTTGTAAGCCGCGGATAACAGGGTTCGGCATTCGTGACAGGCGCACACTCAGTGGCGCATCTAGAATTGTTATGTTAGTATAAACGATACGCATTTTGGAGATTTCAACTTTCAACCCTCGCCCTTAAAGCGGCGATGTTCAAATTTTAGCATTTAAATTTTTTTCGAAGTAGTATATTTATAGGTACTAGTATATACTATACAGTGTGTGGTATTGTACGAGCGCGGTGTTCGGTTAGGTGTTGTATATCGTTTACGAATAATATAAAATAAATAAGTCGGGAGAAAATTTGACTCTGGTAACGGAGCACTGCCTACTGCTCGCGAAACATTAAATGCAAACACATACGCGGGCCACGTGAACTGTCCCCCTCCCTCCGATAAAACCGCTTGCAATAGTAGAATACATATTTTAACGTGGTACCCACTACTGATGTATACGACGCACACCCACCATTAATTTTCTTTGCGGTATTGCGTTCCAGCTGTTTTAAAAAAAAAAAAAAAAAATTATCATATCATAAATATTTTTACAATATGTATTCAAATAAGCCGCGCGTTACATAAACGAAAATGTGTGACCACAGTCGCCTCCGACGCCGAACGTTTTCATCTAAAAAATCCGGGTACGACACAAACCGAATTGATTTTGTCGTTTAAACAGATTTCCGATTAACAAAATAACGATAATTTTTCGTAACGTAAAATATAATAACAAAATAACAGTCTACTTTTTATTTTATAGTGCGTATATATGTACAGGACCCTAGGTATACAAATACAACTTTTATACCCCGGACACTTTTGGACGTTTAATTTATTATAGTTTCAAAAGTTTTACGTTTTTAAAATACTTTTAAATTTGACGATATTTCTGTACTCGATTCAGGATGGGTAAAAATAATAATAAAACAAAATAAAAAAAAAAAAACCAACAATAGATCCCGCGTCGTTTCGTATTTAAAAACAATAA
Source organism: Cinara cedri (assembly GCA_902439185.1). Lineage (NCBI taxonomy): Eukaryota > Metazoa > Arthropoda > Insecta > Hemiptera > Aphididae > Cinara > Cinara cedri. Next base: position 1,009,734 of record CABPRJ010000483.1, read on the forward strand.
TAGCGACAAACAAGGTTTATTGATTTTCACAATTTATAAAAATGACATAAAATAATTGGTTTGTAAAATGTTTTTGTTGAGTAAAAATTTAATGAATACGATGGGGGAAATGCGCTTTTTCTCGTCGGTCCCGTAAAAGTACTTGCACGATAAAAATTCTGCGGCAATCGATTATGTGACTTTAAATGTGAATAAAAATAATCATTAGTTATATTATGTAACCTATTACGTTTTCAATTTAAATTTATTTCGAGAAAAGTAAACTGCGAACAAATTGCAAAGTAAGCGGTGTTGAAATGAAAAAAAAAAAAAAAAAAAAAAAAAACTCGAATCGAAAAACAATATTACATTAGCGCGACATGTCCGGGCTGTCTACGAAACGTTTCGTGCTGCCGCTTCCGGTATCGAAAAGCAATCGTAACGCAACGGCAATTCAATCAAGTGGAGGATGCGACACACGTGCGCATGTTATACATGTACAGTAAATTAAACAAATTTCGAACCCGCTCGGCATCCCAGATTTGTTTCCGACCATGGACCCGAAAGTAAGAAATCTATGATACCGGTCCCTGGTCACCGGCATGGCGTGTTAAATTCGCGCACATCGATGCGCAAGTGTGTTATATTTTGGGCATTTCGGCGCATACCGATGTCACGCATACCGAACGCACGGTTTACCGATTTACAAGCGTTTACAGCGGTTCTGTGGACCAACCGCGGATAGTGTGTCTCTCTGTAGATGTAGAATGCAGATGCGCAGATACACCGTATACTCGCAGCATCACTTTATAGTTTATACGGTTTAAACGTTCATAAATCATAAACTACACCGGTCCGATGATAATATTAATATATGATATGCGCGGTATCTACATTGCGTTTTCCAGAATATAATGTACAGCACTCGCCGGAATATATAAATATTTAAAAAGTTTCCGTCACCGTTAAATAAAAAAAAAAAAAAAAAACAAAAACAAAAACAAAAACATAAACAACCGATGAGATAAAAAAAAATAATATAATTAATAGTATTATATTATTCTAGACGTAGTACGCCCATATTGTTTTCAAAATATTTTGGCTCTCTATTTTAGAACAATGTTTGTGATCTTTTTGTTTTATTTAAGTTGGTAAAATGTTTTCGGGCACGTATGTAAAGGTCCTAGGGAGGGGAAGGGATGAGTCTGTTTTTTTTTTTTTTTTTTTGAAAAACAATTATTATCGTTAAAATTATTATTTTTTATAAATAGGTATATGATATAATACGTATTTGTATAAATATATTATACCTATTGAAAGGAAAAGGGTCATGAGTGGGGATATTTGTTCTCATTTCCTCCCCGTTTGATTGTCCCTGGGGTTAGGGACGGATTTGAACTTTAGACCTGCCCGGGAAAATTAATATGTAGCAGCCCATATTTGGGAGGGAGCGTGGGGGTGACCCGCAAGTATACCCCTTATATATAATATACTCCTTGAGTATCTCTGGAGATAATAAAGACAATCAAAATATTAAATTCTGTTTTTTTTTTTTTTTTATATTACTCACACAGATGAGGATTACATTATATATTTTAAGATGAGGCTATTCTGTAAAGTTTATTTTCTTGAAAATTCTAATGTATCACAAATGTTATCCGATGAATAATTTCTAAGTAACAGCCGTTTTAAATTCTACAAATCCGTGCGAAAACCAATGTTATCTAGGGAATAACCTAATCACGTTACGCGTTATGTTTAGTGTGAAGTAGTTTTTGTTCTTATCAGTACAAAAAAAAAGGAATAAACACCATTTTAAAACCAATAGTTGTTGCTGAAGCCAAATTTTTTTTTATTAAAACAGAAAAAATTGGAACCGTAATCCATCAGTGCATTCAAATTCGTTAGTAAACAGCCCATCGGGAATTTCCCGATCGCCCGATGGCCCAATCCGCCCCTGCCTGGAGTTTATATTTGTATAAATCTTGACGGTTTTCCTATATAATTTAAAAGTGTGTAATGATTTTGACCCCTTGAGTTTTACTTTTAGACAGTACGCCTTGTCTAGTCAATAAATCTCCGATATTATTTATTGATTTTACAACACTTGGTGGTATTTTTTTTTTTTCCATAGGTATTCGCTTGGGTAGCGGTTTTCGTGTTGCCCCTAAACGCTGCGGTAAATCCGGTGCTTTACACGCTTTCTGCGGTGCCGATGATCCGACGAAACGCGGCGACAAACCATTTCATCAGACGATCGACGACGAGGATAACGAACGATACAAAACGGACCTCCACCACCTTGATGCCTTACTCTAATACCCAGTGTACGGTGAATGTGTTATCGTAATAACGTTTTTCGGGCGTTTTTGATTTCGGTTTTTTGATGACTAAACATATTATTCCGAGTAGTGTTAAATAATCTCAAATTCATAATGGAATTGAGAAAAAAAAAAAAAGGAATAAGAAAAATGATATTATAATAATAAAATTAATAATCAGTACTATTATTATCTAGTTATTATTAGTGCTTAGAAAATAACATTTTTGTTTGTTTCGTGTACGCAATTCTGACTTGGGGAATCACGATTGCATATTATTGCAGGACTTAAAAGTGATTATTATTAATGCCGCTCTTCCATCCTCGCTTTAAGACGATTTTGTAGGTGCTTTGAATCCATATTTTTTTATTTTTTTTTTTTTTTATATCCGACATTAAGTTAAAATATTGACTTTTACGATTACTGTTAAACGAGAAACTGAAAAATGTATTTTATTACTTCTTTCTTATTTCTACTTTACAGCATTGTATAGCTACTAACCTATACTATAAAATATAGAATTTTGTTTGTTTCTTTGACAAAGGTTTCATTGAAAACGGATTGCGCAATGTTATTTAATCCAAGCGTCATATCGTTTCGTTTCCTTTGAAACAAATATTCGTATATATTTACATAATTTTTTACTATTATTTTATTTCCAGTCGAAAACAATGAAACTTACCGCAGTCGAGTCGTCTGAGCTTATCGCATGGAAGGATATTTGTACGGCCTGGGGTGTTTTTTTTTTTTTGGGATCTGGTCGAATGCGATTAGTGATCTGATATTCGGATACACTCGGCTTAGATTTAGTTCGAAAATAGACCCCCTGGGCTCATAAATACATCAAATATACATATTATTATATTATATCTAGTATGCACATATATTACATTGAAAAGCGTTTTTATTTACAGTAGACTCTTGATAATTCGAAATTCAGGGGATCGAGTTGAAAGTTTGATTTATAGAGGTCTTCGATTGGAAAAAAATAGAAATGATTCATTGCATGTTTATTATTTAATTTACTTTATATTTATTATTTATTGTAGATGTATAATGTTATATATTATAAAAAAAAAAAAAAATTATAGTTTATGTTCTTTTACAATATATTTTTAACCAAAATCTGGTCCATAGATAGTATATTATCTAAAGTACTGATGGCCTTAAAAATCACGAATACGAGTACGAGTAATGATTATAAATCCGAATTATAGATGTTTTGGCCATAATATTCGAATTGTAGAGCGCTTCAACCCGGCTCACACTTTATTACTTTCGGTTTATCGAGCGGACCGTGTGCGTTTTCTTTAAAATTATTGAGGTTTGTATATTGTTGATTATCGTTTTTCATTTTTATTAACACCGCGTTGTTCTCGCGTAAAAAAGAAATCCGATAGGGTATTAACTGATTGCATTGTGGTAGTGCATTAATTAATTTACACGGCTTTTAATGCGTTTTGATCAATATTTCATGCAACTATTAGGTTACCCGTAATAGGCTGACGGGGTATTTGCAATTGATCGCATTAGTCAGACGCGTTTGAAATATTTTATTAACGATGACGATACGAGTACTTAGTAACGTACCATCAAAAGGTCTCCATGTAAATCGTATGGCCTGTACTACAATTGGAATAGTAAATAATTGTTGACCCGGTGGCACATCTATATTATAAATAAAGTGAGTAAGTTAACAAAGTGAAACTTTGGAATTGTAAAGGGCATTATGTGGTCACTGAAAGACAAGCGATATAATTAACGTCTACGTAAAACTTAAAATGAGAGAGAGAGAGAGAGAGAGAGAGAGAGAGAGCAGATAACTAATATCTCATTTCCATAATTACTTTTTTATTTAATTTGACTTTATAGCTGTTGTATACAGGATGATTCACTAAGCGCACTCGCCCCAATTTTTTGGTTAAATTTTTGCATATATTCAAATAATGATTTTTGGGATGTGTAAGTATAGTTAAAGCCGATATTTTTAAATACTTAGATTTTTCACAACATTTAAGTAGTCATCCAGTGGTGATACCGACTATGATTTTTCAATTGAGAATCTATATTAAAAATTACATACATAGACGACGGAGTATAATATTAAATAAATGTTGGTGTTAAAATTATTGATTTTCGTCAATCCGTTAACGATATATTTCACTTTTAAGTTTAGTTAAGGGACGAGTATTGGTGTATTGGAGTATCATTTGTGTGGCGGTACGGAGCGTGACGTAATAATAATGCACCATTACTCTCCGCCGATCCAAACTTAAAAGTGGAATATCTAGTCAAATCAAAGTTGACGAAAATCAAAACTTTTAACACCAGCACTTATTTAAAGTAATACTCCATCTATTTACGGCATTTTTAATACATGTTTTCATTTGTAAAACTAAAGTTGGTATCACCACAGGGTACTCTTTAAATGCTTTGAAAAATCTAAGTATTCGGCAATATCGGCTTTAACTACACTTGAACATTCCAAAATTCAGAATTTGGATATATGCAATTATTTAACCAAAAAAAAAAAAAAAAATGAGGTGAACACGCTTAGTGAATCAGTCTGTTTATGTTCGTATTGTGGTTTGTAATTTTATTGTATTTCATGAAGTTGCTAACAAATGAGCTTTGATTGCCCAGAGCGAGAAGGTCGGAAAGCTTTATGTTGTTCAGGACTGTTTGAATTTTTGAAACGGACCTCAATCCGCAAGTGTGTCTAGTCGTGTCACTGTAGTTGTACTCGCCCACTCAATTTGTTTGTCTTGTCTAGTGGCGGATCAAATGGCGGGAGGGTATGTTAACCGACAGTTTATTATAGATCTTCATATGAGACGAATAAATTATTATTTTTGTTATATTTGGTCTTATATATAAAATTGAAAGCCAGTATTTCTGTCCGTTTGTTCGCTGTACAAATCTACTTGTAAAAGTTTTATTTTGATCTTGAAATTCATATTTGACATTCACAATAAAGTGAAAGTCTACGTTCTTGGTGGTTTACTTCAATTTATTTTTGATATTTAAGTATTAAAAAATAATGGTTTATTTATTTTTGGTTTACCTTGGTAACATGGGTGAAATAAAAAAAAAAAAAAACCACAATTATTTGGTTGTCACAGATAAATAAGTACCCATCATTTTTAAATGAAAAATTACCGAGCAACAATGATCATCTCTAATACGGATAACGTTAAGCATGGGATAAATTGGATAATAATTAAGTTAGTTTATACATAAAACATTGTAGGTATGCTTGTAAAAATAGTCTTTTTTTTTTTTGCGTGTCAGTCAATGGTATTTAAATTCCTTTCTTTACCCAGTAATCAGCAATTTTAATTGTATTATCTGCTAATTGACTTCCATTAAACCTTTTCTATCTTCTCTTAGTGATAGTAAAGGACGTTCCAATTTAGACGGTTCGATTCGATTTTTGCACCGCCTTCTCATACTCGCAGTCTGAATCTGTAATTAGTACCCGTTTATGTGTGTTCCCACTTCCGGTCGTAAATTTAGTAATATTTGGTTTAAAAAAATAAACACATATAAAAAATAAAGAAAAATAAATAATAAATAATTAGATACATTTTTTACACGATATAACTTTACTATGCATAATTAATGTTTTTATTGTACAATATCAAACGGAAATCATTAATATCAATTTTCCAAAATAATTTCCAATGTAGGCACTCGGTATTATATTGGGTGCGTTGTATAGTTGCCGAATGTGATAAATCGAAGTATAGGTAGGTATAAAATAATAGTAACTCAAAATTAAACTTTTAACTGTATTTCCCTCGAGGTTTAATCCTCTATATATCGTGGATTTTCTGTGTGCCAACAGGACTTAATCTGTGTGAAACGTTTGTATAGTGTTTGCGCACAAATAGTTAAAAATAAGACTGGAAAATGATTGTGTTAACGCATAAATGTTCGTTTTGTTTTGTATTTTTTTAATTTCAGGTGAAACAATGACTCTTCCGTTAATCGCTAAAATACAGGCGCCGTACGGCAGGTAAAAATCGCGTTTTTCGCGAGCAAAAATTAAAATAACTGTCAAATTTAATAAACTGTTGAAGACCTCGGAGCAACAATAACTTACAGAATTGAAATCGTTTCGTGACGATAAAATACGTTTTTACTTATTCGGATTTACTTATCCGGCGTTGTTGCGCCGACATTTTTAATCAGCATATTTTTATCCGGGATTGTATATTTTGTATTGTTTAGGATTTATCCGATTGTTGTACTGAAATTCTTAAACGAGAAAACTCCAAATTCCCATTGAATATTATAAGTACTCACTACTGATATAATTATATCGGATTCAGTTTGATTGTTGCGCCCTAATAAAGATTATTATGTTTTTCCTTTAAAAGTGCATTTTCGAAAAAATGATAAAAAACTGAGTTGTTTGCAAGTTTTTGCACCAAGGTCTTCAATTATTTAAAAAAAAAAAATTATACTTTTTTATTATTGATTGTTGAATCGTTTTTATTGTATAGAGAAAGATCAGAAACCGTCGAAACGGAAATAAATGGCAAACCGTTTGGGAAAATGTTATGAAACTAAATTAGCCGGCAGTCGTTTTTGAAAAAAAAAAAAAAACGAACAACATTACAATTTAGTTGAACCGATAATATCGTGTTCGTATTTGATGTACACCTACCTATGTTCATAAGCTCTAAAAAAAAAAAAAAGTTATAAATTCTGTGTGTGGAAAATGAATAATTTATTATTACTCCCCTTGCTCAAAATATATTAAATACACTAGAGATTTGAAAAAAAAAACCGTGTACAAAGCAAACACGAGTGAACAATGGGCACATTTCGATCCTGTATACAGGGTGATTCTTTTATCGTGATCCAGCGATTTTCTCAGAATATTTTAAGTAAATTTGATTCTGTTTTTTCTGTTTTTTCAATCATTGTCACGAACTGATCAAACTTTGTTTTAACACTATTACTCCGGCTCTCTTCATATTTTGATATTCAAACGGAAACCCTCATAGTCACCCTTCCAGCAACTCGGATTACAGAAAAATAAATATTAAAAAATTAAATATGTACATTTATTGTTTAGATCATAATAGTAGAATCACCCTGTGTAATGTTACAATTCAATTTTACATTATTTTTGAGTGGTTTTTAATTTATCACCGTGTGGTATCGCGAGTTTTCCAAAGGTTTTATTATTTGATACTTCTGCATGTTTTTTTTTTTTTAGTACCTACGCAACTATATATGCCAAAAGGTTAAAAGTTGTGATTTTAAATTAAAACATTTTTGGTTGGAGTTACGGGTGCTTAAAAAAAAAAAAAAAAAAGAAAAAAGTCCTTTGCAATTTTGTGTCCATCCTTGCGAGTATTTTTAGCGACCGCGTTAATCTAAACTACGGCCCACCTACTACCTAATTTAATATTATTATTCATTCGAAATTAAATGACGGATTTAATTTCAGATTTTTAATTGAAATACCGCGGTATAAATAAATACAATTATTATTATTAATAAAATGTTACTTCGGTGCGAAATGCTCGAAGTATACATTAGAAATAAAGCGAACTATTTTTCTAATTACTTTACTTTTCCGTTTTTATTCCGACGATGAAATATATTTTTCTGTTAGCTAAATAAATTATCGTAGGCATCGCGCCTATATTTCTTATATTTTCTCTTTTTTTTTTTTTGAGGACTTGCCTCAGCCTTCTAAACGCACGGGAAAATGGCAAAATATCGTTCAGTTGGGACAATATTTTATGAGTTTTGTTTCAATATTAAAGTGACTTGAACCAGAGTAGTATCGAAATCATAGACAAGAAAGATTATTTGCGTACGCACGTCGGCTTCATTTCGATATTAAATTTTTAATAAACGAAATACGATTATGCGAAATATTTCAATTTAAAAATGCCCGGATCTCGTTTAGAAATGAATTTTTCGAAAAACGAACGTTCAAATACAGATAATGTTCTTAACTTTAAATTTTGTTATAAGATTAATTTACTCTAATGTCAAAACTAACAGCACGAAATCGTTCCTGGCGCGCGGCGCATACGGATGTCGCATTTTCTTTTAAACCGATTACATTTTACAATAAGCGAGCATATTATTATGCTGTAGGTCTCGATCGAAAACGTAAACGGACAAGTACACGGACACGGAGTTCGTGTACACGTGAAACACGGAACATTCGCACTCGCGTACACTGTTAATACACGCGAATTTACTATCCTTGTCCACGAGAATACGTCAAATAATAACGTGAAATGGTTTTGTTTTATTTTCGAATGCACATTGGAATACGTGGCCAACGATCATTCGTGTACACGGATTTTTTTCTACACGGCTTTACAGATTCGATTGTCGAGTTCACGCGAATACGTGAAAACGCGTACACGTGAAATAACGAGCTCTAATACCCATAAGTACCCACAGCAACGTATATAGAGACATGTATTTTTTTTTTTTTTTTTTTGCGGGACGCGTTAATATTATGTTTAGATAAACAAGACCGTACCCATTGTTTTCAGAATGCTCTGAGAGTAGTGTGATACTTTACTTTATCGAAAAGAAAAAATGAATTGCGCTTTTGTATTCGTATATTATTATAACATTACGTTTTCACGTCCGAATGAACAATGTATATTATTATTAAACGCGAAAGCCGATTGTACATCGCGAATTCTGTAAATTCACCGCGCAAGTACGCGTTTTTAACGAATAGACGACGATTCGTTATTGTGTTAGGCGCATGTAGCACTAATATAATATATTAGCAATAGAATTGTTATTGTTTACTCGATAAATTTAATATTGTCAGAAACTTTTCCTAAACTATGATTTATATGTTTAATAATACTACAATATGTGTTTGTGTAATATCTCATAATAGTAATATAATATTATGCTGTAGCTATGTGTGTAAACGCTGTACGTTTGTGTTCGACATTTCCATAATACGGAGTGGTTCATTTTTCACCGTCAAGAAACAGCGATTGTTTATACGAAGATTTCGATTTGGTTTCGATTTCGGTACATGCGGTTTTTTGATTGTTCACATTTAGAATACAGGGCGTCCCGCGAAAGTATACTAATCGCAATGCCTCCAGAGATAATACAAATAGTATAATTCTGTATTTTTTTTTTTTTTCTATTGCTTGCAGAAATAAGCACTCGCGCATATTTATATTTGGATTCAACTTTTGTTATGGTAAAAAAAACTAAGAAAATAACTTTATTTTATTTATTTCCGAAAAATGTGACGATTGTTAACCGTTTTTTAGAGTCTATTCTTCTGATGTTTTTGGCGTGTCAACTTTTTATGTTCATTAAGTCGCGATTGTTAATAATTATTTAGAGTTCAGTGAAAAGTAAGTATTTAAATGATATCATGCAGTAGGTTGTAATCACATTCGCTAATTGATAAATATTATTATGACCGCAGGTACACTTTTACATTTTCAGAAGAATAAATTCTATAAAATATGTCTATATTCACATTTTTCAAAAACAATAAAATAAAAAGTTATTTTTTTTAAGTTTTTTATCAAAACATAAAAAAAAATTCATTGAAATATACATATTCGTAGTCCTTATCTCCGGAGATATTACAATGGATATATCCTCGTGGGACATCCGTCGTGTTCAAAAATCTACCCTTTTATCCTTATTTCGTTTACTCTAATCACTCCATAAACTATCGATTTTCAAATATATATTGTAATCCATGTTTTTTTTTTTTTTTTTTTAACTCAGATTGAAAAAGAGAATAGATACTTCTCTTGTATAATGTTTGGTAATACGATGCCAATCACCAATAAGTTATACACGTAAGAACAGTTTAAAATATTTAGACCGCGGATAGTAAGCATAGGGTGTTTACTGTTGGGAACGGGCGATACAGATTGCAAACCTTTGTTTGGATTCATTTATTTAGATAAAAGGTGAAATGTTGAAAAATACACCGTAAACGAGAGCGTATTGGACGATTCTATAATGTATTGTATAAAAAAAATTAAAAAAATAAAAACCGAAATTAAATTTACTCGGTAGTCCACTAGACAGCCGTGGGTTCGTGATAAAAAAAGCACCCGGTATAATATAGTGTTCACCTACATATACGTCGGTATGTACCAAATATATTTTATAATATGCAACGTTGTAAAATAAATTATTGTGTGTTTGAAATGCGGGTGGGAGGAGGGAAAAGAGACAGATTACCAAGATAGATTATGGTTATTTGGGAGTATTTTTTTCTCGTTTCACTCACCTCGACGAAATGTGCTGTTACGAGATAGGTATTATTAGATACCTACTTACAATGCATTTGAGAACGCAATAATAATATTCGGAGCGCAGAATTTCGAAACTGATTTTAAAGCGCACACACACACACACACATATATACGTAGAGATGACTACCTACGGATACATGTACGCACAAACTTTAGACTTTTCAACAATACAAAGAAACCGAAATAAAAATTACGTGCAACGGTTTTCGAATACTTCGCTCCGTGTTATAATATACCGTACAGGTGATACTATTAATTAAATAAAGGATTTTACCATTTATTCGGCTTTTAATATACACTGCCGTTGGTTCTATATTCCGACAGAATCGCTCTAATCGCACGCCCGATTAAAACTGGAAATAATTGAAGTCACTAGCTACAGTAGAATGACCATATTTAAAAAAAATAAAAAAAAAAAAACAAGAAAAAATAATTTCAGTAATATATTCAAAATAATATTTATTAATTATTATAGATTTTTTTTTTTTTGTTAATTTTTCATAATTATGCCTACATTGTTGACTGCTTTAAACAGGTATACCATTTATATTTATATAGGTATTTTATCATATCTGTGTTGTCGCCGGTATCGATTATTGTTGTTATGATTTTTCGCGAATACAATCGCGATCACTGTCATGATAATCTATAACCAATATTTTTATCGGCAAATTTATTTTATCCAAAACTAAAATATAATTTTAATCTGAGTGTTAAAACTATAACCTATTTAAATCTAATAAAATAAAATAAAAACTAATACGGAATAATTGGCATTGGCATAAAAAACAGGACAAAAGGCGTCCTGAATGAAGTTCGTCAGGACAACAGGACACAAAGCTGAAAAAAAATACAACTCTGCATAAAACAGAACGTATGGTCAGTGGTCACCCTAAGCTACAGGTAATAGAGTAATAGCAAGTAAGAGAAATTAATAGAGACGAAAGGAGAGAATACGGGAAGTTGCATAAAACCAATCTCGGGGTTGAATGCCGGAAGAAAATGACGGTTTTTTCGAAATAATCTAACTGAAATTTTATTATGACCGTAATATTATCGTACGATTTCCCGTTTTTCCTACTTTTTTCCCCGATCAGTATGAAAATCGCTTGGAAAATCAAAAAAAATGCCCTCCATCAAGTACCAAGTAGGTATAATTTTATTTCAGAAAAGATGCTACACTTGACATATCGGAGCGAAATTTCTGGTTTATAAATTGTTCACAGTATGTAAACAAAAAGAAAACAAAAACCCACACCGTTATAAAACCAATACAATCCTCACTATATTCTGAATCTAAAATGATCATAAAACTGATAAATTATAATTGATCATAGTGGAAATTACGTTTCAAAAACGGTTTTCGTTCCCAAATTCACTGTGCCTATCGCTCTATAAATGTTCGAATAGCTGATACTATCAAACTATAGTAGTCGTCGAAGACGTTTTGAGAACAGCGTTTTTGTACGTTTTTCTACGGTTTCTATACGTTTGAGAACAGGCCCCAGGCCTGGTGGATTCTTTAGGATTGTCGACATCGCGGTGAAAAAAGTTCGACATTGCTCGTTCGGACACGGTGCCGAATATATTATTATTATATCGGAAATCGTAATCACGCCGTAGCAGAAAAGTCGAAAAAAATATAATGGCGCACGCGGTCAATCCGAACAGTGTTTGTTTAAAAATTCACAGTCGGAGCCGAAGTTGCGGCTGGGGGAAGCAGTCACCTACCCGCCTACCTCACCGCCGAGTGGGCTCTTCATAATCCCCACGGAGCCCATCATAAATAAACTACACGTTCGAAAATATACGCGAACGTCGGCCGACCGGAGTTCGGCAAGTGCGTCAGGCGCCTGTATGGTTTATTTAACGGGTACACGATAAATTTGCATTTAATATGTACACTATTAATAATTTGAAATGACCGTCGCGTACCGGCGTCAGGCGCCTAGCAACTATACGATTACAGGGAGGCATCTGAATTGACTACGCGCTGTCGGGACCGTGGCACTTAACACGGGACGGATTTGCACCGGCCGGCAAGGGAATCGATGACCAAAACATTTATACAACGCGGTTAAACACGGCGATTCAATTACCGCGGACGATTATACGACGATTTACGAGTGAATGTGATTTTTAATAAAAAGCCATTTTACTATATTCGATTAGACGGCTAAAAACCGTATCGTTCCTTTGCATTGCAATGCGAACGTGTTTCTGATGAATATAATACGCGCATGATGAAAATACAAACACAATTGAGTAAAACTGTAAAAATGAAGTTTTCCATAGCGTAACAATCAATATGTGCACGTGCACGACGGGTTGTTTTTTCAAACAAACGCGCCGCGTTCAAATGATTATAAACAAACGATAATACGCGGCCAAACATTATATTGATAATAATAAAAAAAAAAAAAATAAATAAATACGATTTTCCCGAACATTTCAAATAATCGTTTTCTCGGGCGGGTCGTTTCGGTTTTGGTGCAGCGCGAGTGTGCGCGCGGACATTCAAACCGAACCGATAGGTTTTCACTTGTTCCCACGGAGTCCGCGACACGTTATCGGAATCGTCGCGGCATTTCCCACTGAATACCGAGTTACGCGAAAACGGCTATAGGCCCGAGAAAACGAGGCTTCAATTGAAAAACTCGCCGTTTCGAGGGCCGGGCCCGGTGACGTTCGGTTGAGATTCGCGGGTTTCTGCGGCAGCCATCGGGGGACACCGGACGACGCGCGTTACGCCGTCGTGTCGTTCGAATTGTCGATTCTGTCGGCGCGCATACGCAATACTCACATTCCGGACGACCGTATAATTTTTCGGGGATTTTTTTGTTTTATCGCCTCAACACGTACATTTCGATACGTCTGAAAACGTACGAATCGAACGTTTAGTAACGGCCGGGCCGATGTCGACGGGCCCGACGGCGCGACAACCGGGAAATCGCTGTGCCGCGCGCGTTGCGTTCGGCCGCGGCTTAAGACGACGCCGAGTGGCGCGGGACGGGAATCGCCGTTTTTCGCGAGGCCGGAGCCGAGGCGCGAGAACACGACGAACGCGTTCGTTTACGGCGATCAGAAAAATAAAAATAAAAAAAAAATACTCAATTTCGCGTATTAACAACATGTATACATTGTATATATAAATATATTCACACACATAATATTATTATTATTATTTGCTCAATGCAATTATTGCCGTCCGAACGGCATTCCGAATTATTACAAGCGATTAAAAAATAAATAGCTAGTCGACTGCGGTAAACAATAATAATGTAAACGCGTGCGGTTGCGACGCGTCACGCACAAATGCACTGTAACGCAACGCTGTTGTTACGGTTTAAAATTGAAACAACGTCGATAAAAAACAATATTAATAATAATAATAATAATAATAATAATAATAATTAATAGAAAGGAACATTATCCTAATAATCTTTATAGCAATACAGTACAATACATTATTATAATAGTATAAATTAGTTAAAATGATATCGCGGCAGAGTCTCGACAACAGTCCGGTATCGTCTCGACCGAAATGTCGCGCGTGCCCCTCCCCCCCCTGCCCTCCTCCCGCGTGTTTGGTTTTTGAATTCGCCGTACAACGACAATGTCGACTATTTTTATAAATAATTTCAATTTTATTTTTTATTTTTTTTTATAATTTTATAATTTTATATAATTTAAAATACATATATTATATATATACCCCCCCCCCCGTTGCGCGAACGAATACAACTCGTTTCGTACATACGTTTAATTTCATATTTAGATTGGGCGATCGCGGGGTAAAATATCGCCAGTAAACAATAATAATAATAATAATAATAATAATAAAACGTAAAATCGTAATACACATTTGCACACTAAAATAAGAACGTGTGTTATTTAAAATAATTTATAACGATTAAAAAAAAAAAAAATAATAAAAATAATAATAATAAATCGTTAAATAAACTGGTAACGCGAATGGTCGGGGTTTTGTTCGTTTATAACTTTTTTGTTTTGGTAATATTGTATTTTTATTTATTTATTTATTTTTTTTCATGTAGAATTCTCGGTTCTGGGCGTGTTGCAGGTCTACGTACAATTCCTGTTGATCATTATGTTGGCCAGCGCGTTTCGTCTTTTCCTCCAGCATCCCAAGGTCTGGCAGTGGTACTGAAGCTGACGGTACCACATTTTCGTCTGTTCGCCGTCTTGGCCCTGTAACAGTCGAAAAATAATAAACCGTCGGTTAATTTTCGAAATATTTAACAGACAGTTAAGCGCACAGTTCAAATCAGTTTCAATTTTTTTTTTATTCTTTAAACTATTTTGCTCGTTTTTCAAACCGTTTTTAATGGAGTCTTGGAAGATAAGGCCCGGGGACATTATTGCCAGGCGATTGATCAATTCGATCAAGGCGCTATTTGATGATATTTGTATACTATTATTGTATCCGATGTCTATATTTACTAAGAGTGCGACCCGAACTCTTACTTTCCGTGTTTATAACTGATATGATGACTTTATGATTTATAGCAAATATCTCCGTGTAACTTATGGGTCACAAACGTGGACGCTGCGGATAACCGACGGGAACCCACCAGTTGTATTTGATAAAAAGGCCATTAGGAAAATATATGGTTATACAGGAGAATGGAAAATCTGGAAAATAGGGAAGAAATGAATTGGTGTCCGACAACGGAACACATTGCTATGAAGCGGCTCGAGCGGGTAGGCCACCCATACCGTAAACACGGACAGTTTAGGAAGACGTGGAAAAAGTAAAGCCCGGTGTGAATCGGAGGCACTCGACATTGGAAGGGCAAAACTGGTGACAATTGTGTTGGATGGCGTGGTCTTAAGGGGTCGAAACTACATTATTGAAGATGAAAATGCTATACCACATGCATATATTAAAATAAGAAAGGCTCGTTGATTTGATCCATTTCATGACGGGTTGAGGCGCTCGTTAGAATACACTAGTGACGATAAAAACCTAAACAAAAGGGTGGCCACTTCAAACAACCGAATCCATTATAACATTGTGACGGATATGGCAAGTGTGTCGGCCGTTTTTCTTTTAAACGACGTACATTGCTGGAAGCATCACAAGCATTTTGACAGAATAGTAAACATTTTTTCGCATCCGCGTCGACGACCGCCTTATTCTCTGACCGGAAATCGATGACTAAAGCAAAGCAACATACGTAGGAAACATTCCGAACAACACGTCAAACTCGGGAGACTCGCGCGAGGTCAGGGTGTACTATTGTCATATGGCGTGCACCTATATCGAATTTCTGTAAACTTACTTTCAGTATGTACGTGTCCTTGCTGGTGATTTCGTGTAGTTCGAAGTAATCGTCCAAGTCGCTTTCACAGCACACTACACATCGGTCCAAATACATGGGCTCCTGAAATATCAATCTTCAATTAAAATCCGAATGATTATACTGTTAGTTTTCTTTTTAGTTTGCCCGTACGACAACACGGATTATAGTCGTCCGATGGATTGTATATACATTATACATACATACACACACAGACACACACACACACACACACATACATACATATATATATACACGAAATCGAATCGTCATTGATAAAACGATGTTCTGCAGTGTCCGTAACGTCGCGGAAAAAAAAAGACGGGGGGAGGGGGGAAAAAACTCTCGGGGGAGAAAGTTCGAGTCGTAATAGCCTCTTTCACCATTCCCCCGAGAAAAGGTTTATATCGTTTGTATCCCATCGCACAGACAAGTACCAAATAAATGACGGAACTTTATCGAAAGTTCCGGAATAAATGTATATGCAGACGGGGTTGGATAAATGAAATTAGCGGCCCCGTGCTGCAAATCGCTATTCCGGGGAGTGACGAGGGTCCTGATTTCACAAATGAAAAAAAAAAAGTTCGGCTTTTTTTTTTTTTTTGAAATTACTTTTTCGCCGTATTTTCAGGGAAACGGGGGTTACAACATCATCGCTCGTATTACATTTTCCGTACGTACCCGAAGCAAACTGATTCGACCGCTCTTTTCCTTGAGTAACACCAGCGACGCGTCTCTGATGCCGTTCTGTTTGGGAAATCCGACGTCGTCCGCGTCCGGGTTGTAATTGTCGTTGGGCTGAAAACACGTAACGTCACACGCATAAGAACATTGCCATTAACGGAAACACGGTGAACATGGGTTGTAGACTATTTTGTTACGGTAAGCATGGTTTATAAAATATTGTTCACCTTTCCGAGCGTCACGATGATTGCGTTTATCGGCATTAGCTTGATGGTCCTTCCTCCGCGCCGCCAATTGTGGTCCGACGGTTGCGTGTACAGCAGCCGTCCCTCCATGGCGAACCGGATCTCTTCTCCGAGTCCCGACCATTCGAGCACGTCGACGGCCACCTGCCACCGGGGAAAAAAAAAAAAAAAAATCATCTTTATTCAACAATAATGCGACAAGAAAACACATCTGGTTTTTGTTTATTTCGTACGGGACGCGTCAAAAAAAAAAAAAAAAAAAAAACCACGACGATTTCCACATTAATTATAATGGTAAACTCGAGTGTGACGTATCCAGAATCAGGCGCGGATTTAACCGGTGAGCTACCGAGAAAATTTCGGCGGCACGCACAGAATTATACTTGTTAATTAACCGAATTTACATCCGTTTTGATCTATTTCGTATAATTTTGAGTAGGTGAAAATTCTAAAGCTCGGTGCGCCGATCTATTATCTGTCCGGCGCTATCAAAGATTAAACTTTAGTCTAGAGGCTGGGCTCGCACATGTATGACGATTATTATTTTACAAGCAACGTGTAGGAAGTTATCGATTGATAGCAGACCAATAAGCTATAGCTTTTATACACCATTGACCGACGAGTCCAGAAAAGTACAGTGTAAAGCGCATAGTTAGTCAATTTTAGATAACAAAAGTGCGTTTTTTAATATTTTCTTATATCTATGTTTGTATAATCCGTAGAGCCGCCGCGTAAAACGAATCATAATATTACGTTTATTTAACATAGAAATTCAAAAATATTAAAAATGCATTTTTGTTCATATCTATTGTTAACTGTTATTTTATTTCGCACATTTAATAGTTTTGCGCGTACTTGCATGCATATTTCGTTTATCTTAGCTCGTACAACTTCCGAGACGTAGTAATAAGTTGTCAACGCTTTACAGTGAATATCTGAACCTAATCTAGAGTTTATATCAATTTCTTTTAATTTAAAGACGGTCAATGACTGCAGCTCTCTGGCTAGGCCACCGAATAGGCTTATCAAGGTGACTCGAGGGAGACAGGCTCAACGGCTCTACAGAATAACTTTAAAGTCAAATATTATATTCGGCACCGTAATTCTATACACCTTAAGGCTGGCATTTCTCGAACAAAAGTTTTACACTGTTCTTCTTTTAATCTTTCTATTTTTTTCCTTCGCTTCTAACCTTTCAACATTATCTCGATCTTGTCACTCCTGCTCTTTTCCAAACAATTTATTTCGTCGGGGTTTTTTTTTTCGCATTAATGGATTTTTAATTTTCTATTCGCTGCTTTCGCGACACCGTATACAAATAAACGTTATTACACACCTTGCGAAATTTGATGTCCGCCAGGTCCTCGTTATCCGGTCGCTTGCCGTTGATCGCGTAGATCTTTCGCCACAGTTTCGTGGAACTGATGTCTTTAGCCAGCTGTAAACAAAAAACGGATTCGTATATATTTTCCGCGAAATAAAAAACGCAAAAAATACAAATAAAAAAGAACTCACCGAATTGATGTGTTCCAAGTGCAGTTGTATCTTGTGTCTCGCTTCGTTGAGCGTCTGTCTAGCCTCCAGGTGGTGTTCGGGCGTGACCTTGTACAGACGGGCCAACAAAAGCGGATACTTGGTGACTCGTTGTACGGGCACCTGTTTTCGGAAAACGATAATATTATTGGCGCACGGTCCCGTCGCTCGAAACGACAAAAAAAAAAAAACGGTTTACCGAAATTCGCGAAGCAATCATTTTTTCATATTGTACGCAACTTGTGCAGTATCTATAACCTCTGTCCGCGGAAATCCGCACGGGGGGAGGGGAGGGGGGAGAAAAATAATGCAAAGAATTATAGAAAAGCCACCGGGCGGAATCAATCCCCATTTGCTCTTCCTTGTAAAAACAACTACTCCCTTTTATATACATTTTATTTTCCAGTAAACCTCGTGAGGAGTATAGAAATCGTATTGCTGCCGGTAATAAAACGAACGTTTTATGTCTCGGATCGCCTACTCCGTATAATCTACTTGGTGTCGTTATTCGGCTATGGGTCAAGTTCACCGATAAGTCACGCGTCGTACTTACCATTAGGAAACTGTTGAGGTTCATCCGGCGTAGCACAGCGTTTTCCATTTGCGACACCCGCAAGAATATGCGCAACAGCTCTTTCTCTTTCTCCAGGTTGGCCAATAGCAGAGCGGCGTTACCCTGCAGTACGAAAATCGTTGATTTAAAAACGCATTTGTTTTGTTTCTATAAATACTGTATTAGGAGGTATATTATAATTTATAACCACAGCGCTGAGCAGAAGTTTTCGTAATACGAAAATCCGGGTTAAGCACGAAAAAAAAAAAAAATTTTAGAAAAAAGCCGGCTAATCCGGATATAAAACTAGATTGTAAAATTCGATAATTCGGATGAATCCGGGAGAGGGAAAAAGTAAACAAACTATGTGCTTAACGGTTGTTACTGAATAATTGCAACGGAAATCATTTTTAAAGTGGTGTAACGACCGAGCGACTCTAGTCGTTTTCGAACAAACCGAATTCCGAATCGGCCGTTGTAATATCCGGATTGTAAAGATTGTCACATTTCGGTCAACCCGGATCGGTAAAGGCAACACCCGATGTTCGATTGATCCGGATTACGTGTTCACCACCAGTAATGACGGTGTTTCGGAACTTTTTAAACGGTTTATTGAAATCAAAATAAACGTTTACCGTAACCCGGATTTCCGTACGGTATGTACTCTGATAGTTTTTTTTTTTTTTTCTTTTATGTTCGAAGCTAAAAAACGAAACGATGCAAATACCTGTCGGGTGCAGTACGACTGGAACGCGTGCAACATGGACGGCGAGGCCTCCAGGAACAGCCGGCCGATGTTGACGGTGAGCAGGTCGTCGTCGCCCTGTTCGACGGCTATCTCGTAGGCGTCGCGGAGCTTCAGCGACAGCGCGGCGCTGTGCTCTTTCAGCTCGGAAACGTTGAGGAACACGGACGTCAATTGGTCGGCGTTCAGCAGACCCGCCACCAACATGGGCCGGTAAAACTCTTCGGTGATTATGTCCAAGTCCCGGCCGTACTTCTCTTCCGTCTCCACGATTTCGGCGATGATCTCCCGGCGCTCGGCCCGGCGCTTGTGACATTTGCGGCACACCAACGGCGCGAACATGATGCCCCTGTCGACAGAATCGTCACACGGACATCCGTCAGTTTACGCCCGAAAAACGTACGGTTTTGTTTCGTCGTTTTTTTTTTTGTTTCACAAAATCCAATAATTAAGCCCGGAGACAATGCGCCTTTATTCAGAGACATACAGCATAGAAATGTGTTACGGGGGGGAGGGGGGGGGAAAGGCCGAAAACCGGCAAACCCCCGAAACGTCCGGGAAACACGCAAAGTGCCCGCAACACTCGGCCAAAACGCCTTTATATTACGGCGCTTTTGTTGTCCGGGGAAACCCGGTAGTCACCGGCCGCATTTGTGCGAAACCGTACAGCGTCCGTAAGTCTCGCGTTTCCGTAGCGAGTAAACGTCCCGAATTATTACCGAGGACGGCGAACGGCGCAATATTAGCAACGAATAAACAAATTTACTTTCGATCTTTTTCTTTTGTAATCCGGCGGATTAAATTTTTCAATTCACAAATTCAATCGGATTTAATCGTGTCCGGAACAAATAATATTTACGTATTTTTTCGTTATTTTATACGGAATATTGAAAAAAAAAAAAAATACTAAAACACAATGTCACACCCTACTGTGTAATTATTGAAATTTACGAACGCCGCGATTTCGTACGGTTGATCACCGGGCAAAAGTCGAAGCACGACGTTAACTTCCCGTTTTGCCCCTGGCATTTCCGAGGTTCGGCCGGTTTCGGCTATTTCCCGTAGCGGAATACGCGTCAACGGCCGTGCGCGCGTCGACGTTTTTGAACCGATACGGTTCACCGCGTTGAAATGTCAAAAAACGTACTTGTTCTGATAATAGCGACAAAAGAAAGAAAAAGAAAAAAAAAAGAACAGAATACTCCGTACGTATGGGCGCAGCCACTTTTGTGGGTGGGAAGTTGGAAAGATAGCATACAGACGGGAATGTAATGTATATCAGCGATAAAGCCATTGCTGACAAAACAACGATTCGGAGTTTGGTTTGATAGTGTTGCTTTGTCAACAACGTACGTATCATAATATTATGGCAAAATGATTACAACAACGGGCATTTCCGTGACCACAATGATTGTTTAAAAAAGATTTAAAATTAATTAATTAATAATAACAAAAAAAAAAAAAATGAATAAAAAAACGGTTGCCGATGACGACTTTGTTTCCAATCTTTCAATCTTTTTTTATCCCAAGAATCCGTGTCTTCCTCGTCATCTCGAATATTAATGAGAATTTCAAAAAATAACCCCGAAAAATAAAGGAAACAAACATCGTTGTAAAACCAATACATTCCTATTCATAATCTGACAACAATACCAATAATAATATAGTTCGCCGCGAAACGAGAAAACTCGAAAATTGTTTATTGTTATCAATGACGACTGTGGGATTATACGTTCTGGGTAACGATTGGTCGATTGATTCGTTTTGTTTAATAGCGATTATCTAATGGACACTTTAGATTCTGTTTTTAGGTTTTTAGATTTTTGTGTTCAACGAGCAATGCGCCGGGTTTACCTTTTGCTACAATTCGTGTTTTATTGTCTATACTACGACTTACCAGAAATCTCGTTCCGATCATAACTGCGATACACTTTCTCAACGGAAATTTTGTCTAGTTTCAACGACAAGGCGGTAACTTTTTCGTTTTCTTTGCAGTTGTCTTAGTGACGAGGAAAACCGGGAAAAAAAACCGTAGGAACAACGCGGGACAATTGACGATATTAAAATTCAGTTTTTTTTTCCTGTAGTAATTCAAAGTTATCGAGGTGTTTTCTTTAGTATTTATTCGATTTGACGCGCATACAAATGTTCTGACCTAGCCGATCCAGTCGCGTTCGTGTCTGGACGCACTCCCGTCCCTCAAACCGTATGAAACGTCGCCGTTTAATTACCGTAAATGTTTTGCGCAGAGGTTGAACTCGGAGGTTGTACCGTTTGACGACCGGTGTCGCGTTGATTTTCGCCCGCCCCCGCCGAAAGCGGCGTTTTGAAACGGAACCCTCCGGGGGCCACCCGGTGCGGCCGCACGCTCCGACAAAACGAAATGAACAGAGCGGAAATTTTCGGGAACGCTCGTTGTTAATCCGACGGTCTCGTTACGCGCGGTTCTCGGTTGCGCGTGCTGTTACGCGGTAACAAGTGGACGGCAGCAATGTTGCCGCGGCGCGGCGCGTTTGACGGCCGCGGGAACGTTTCGTTTGCCGGCGAATCGTGACCGAAAACAGACGGCGGCGAGACTCGCGGTCCGCGCACACGACGACAACGTATTAGAGCCGCGTTGCTAAAACGCGGTGACACGCGATCGCAGATTATCGCGATTATCGCGGTCTTCGGGCTGCGGGCCCGGATTGTTTTTAATTTTTTTTTTGTTTTTTTTTTTTTTTTCAAATTAACCGCTCGTGAATAATAACACCGGAACCACGCGCGGCCTAAACTACGTTCGTATACAGCGCGGTCAATTGTCCGGGAGTGTTTCGAGAGAAATTGATTTCCGTTTTTTTTTTTTTTTGTTTCCTATCGTTATGCGGGGTGGCTGGATCGTTTGAATATTGTTTTAACACTATTTCGGACGCGGCGATACGCGCAACAAACAATTAACAGATTGACCGCCCGCGGGTGTTATAACAGTTTGAAGTTCATACCGACGGGAAGTAAGGTACAGTTATCGGTTTATCATTTCAAAATAGTTTTTTCGATTTATCGCCCCCTTGCCTGCACGCTCCGGCTTGAACTTTAAACTGCCGCGGCCTCGTAAACGGTGAATCTGATGGGCATATCGACGTTTCTGGAAAAATATTCGCCATTCGAATGCGCGGTGATTGAAACGGGAGGGTGTTGTTCGGGAATATCCGAAACGGATACCCGTTTCGGGTGCGAGGAGTAGTGGTAAATAGTTGAAAAAACGAAACAAATCAAATTCGTTTAAAATCCTCCGAGAAAATCGCTGGTACGCGAACCAAAGAACCGCCCTGTATATTACGCTGCTACGCACGCGTGTCACTTTCTCAACGCGTTGCGCACACCGTATATCGTGCATACAATAAAACGTGACTTTGCACAAAAGAGAGCGGTTATTTTTGTTTTTAGGCCGACGTGTTATCGCCCCGTCGTCGTGGGCGGATAAAAACCGAAAACGCGATAATATTTGAATCGCCTGAAAACGCGGCCGCTGCGCCCGAGCGAATGCCGCGGGCCGACCATTGTTACGCATCTTCGGTGCCAGACAAAAAAGAGGAGGAGGAGGAGGAGGAGGTTTAAGTCGATTTCGTATGGTTTTTAAATACGAGCGAATTCGATTCCGAAAATTACATATTCGCGGCCAAACGGGTAAACCGCTCAACACGGCTCAACACGATTATTAATGTGACGTTCTAAATGGCCCGGGGGGGGGGGTCGTATTGTTTAGTTGTTATATTGTACCGTTTGTTGGTATTCTAGCGGGAAAAAAACCGAACAGACGAAGAACGAATGACACCCTGCGTTCGGATTTATTGTAATTGACCACGGGACTTAAATCCCGAAGACGTTTCGTGCACGCGGCCAAAGAACTGCACGAATCCCACACGAAGTGAGATGAACGACTTCGGTCGGGCGGAAACTCGCCACGGATACCTTAAACAGATAAAAAGCTGGAGCGGCGAGGAATAAATCCGACTCGGTTAAATGGGACTTTAGTGAAAAAGACGGCGGAGCTTGCGAATGTGGAGAACGACAGACCGACGGGCTAACCCCTTGGTCAGGTTAGAGGTTATTATTGGTCGCGGTACGACATTTAAAACGTAAATGTGATTTTTTTCCCGGTCTTACCAAATTCGTTTTCTAATCAATAGGTTCATATTATCATTTGAGTATTTACCTATACGTATTAGTTTGCGTTTATATTTTTGTTACTATTGTTGTTATTATTGACATTTCAAAGTCGGGCTTGACAAGAAGATGGATATTACATCGTTTACGAGATTCGGACGCTATTGGCCGCCATATTTTTCGAAATGCGTTCTTGAATATCATAAACGCGCCGACGCCGATAAAATGTGAAACGCAAAAGGATAAACGTGAATCTAACGATAACCGACCTCGAAAAAGACGGGGCTAATAAAATACATTTGAATAAATCTGTGGCCGGTTTTGGCGAAACAAAGAACAGAAGACATCCACTTTTTAATTATTTCTTAATACTCGCACTTAGTTTAAACGCACAATTCATTTTATTCATTTCCTTCTCTGTTATTGCTCAATGAAATTATCACAAAACGACCGCTCCGAACCAACGATTTAAGTGTAATTATCATTTATTTACGACCGCAATTACGTCTTTCATTCGGGCTTTATTTGAATAGCACGCTCAAAACCTAACTCGTCTCCGCATAAAATACGTTTACCCGGTTATTAGCTCAGTTTGGTACATTGACGAAAACATTTGTCGACATTTGCAGCGGTGCACTTTGCGCGTAGTTTTCCCCCGCCCCCTCCCCTCCATTTGTCGTCGGGGTATCCGAAGACGGCGGACGTCTGTTTTGCGAAAAAACGACTAATGTTACTCCGCTAAAAATCGGTTTTTCGTTTGCAATGATTTATCCGTCGCGTGCAGTATTTATTTATGACGAATATCGCCCTGTATGCCCTGCGTTCTGCAACTAACCACACGGCGGTCCGCGTGCTGCCCGCGAACGGTATCGACTTATTTTTTCTGAAAAAGTGCCGGGCCGACGTATTATACCGAAATACCGATAGTACTCACCCGTCCGTCGTCTGTATTTCGACGAGCTGATCGCAATCCTCGCAACTGTGCTGGGCCTCGTGTTGTTGCTGCCACTTGCTCCGCGAGCTCTGGCTCGTCTCCGAACCGACGCCCGAGTCGTTGCGCTCGATGTCCGCCGACGCCCTTTTGGCGGCCTCGGCCGCGGCGGCTTGTAGGGCCGCGGCGGCCGCGGTCCCCGTACCCCTGCCACAGCCGCCGGCGCCGACGCCGTACTCGTCGCCGGAGTCGTTTGTACCGTTGGCGTCCGACTCGGACGAACCGGCGGCCTGTTCGTCAGCCATCACCACGAACTTCGGGTGGCAGCTGGTGTCGTGCAGGGCGCCACAGCGGCGCTTAGCGTCCACCAAGTAGTTAATGATGTCGTACTTGGTGGCCCCTTCGAATATCGACCTGGACGGTATGGCGGCAGCCGGCTCGTCCCGCGGGTCGACCGCACGTTCGGGCGGTGGACATGACGGCAACGGCGGTGGCGTGGGCGATTCCGAAATCTCCTCGTAGATGGGTTCGGGGTCGTAGCCGACGCTCTGGCGGTGCATGTGCGGCGACCCGCTGGCGACCGCCGTAGACGACGAACAGGACGCGGCGGACGAAGACGAGGACGACGAGAAAGACGACGTGGACGTGTACGACGCGTCCTCCTTGGCCGAGGCGTAACACGACTCGGAACTGGACTCGGCGTCGTCGGACAGCGACGGGACGCCGTCGCCACCGCGGTGGTGCTTCTCGATGTTGGACACCCTGTACGGGCTGACAAGCGGCGTATCCCCGGCGGACCGTCGGCCGCACACGTGCGGCGTCATGTCCAGCCTGGCCGCCTGCACCGGGTCGTAGTTCATCCGGATGAATTCGGACATTCGCGATCCCGCCCGGTCGACCACCGTCACGTTGCTCCGGTAGTTCCCGATGGCCCTGCCCCGACCGGCCGTTTTCGCGTTCGACTCGGTCGGCCCTATGCTTATGGTCACCTTGTTGTCTGACGACGCCGCGTATGCCGCGCCGCCTTCGCCGATTATCACAGACGTCTTCAGGCCCGGACTCGAGTTGATCAATATAGACGTCTTCTGTTCCGGTTCCGCGGGATATTCCTGCGGGTCGCCCCGGCCACTGTCGTCGGACTGTACTTGGACGACCGTCTTGCAGTTATCTTCGGTACCGCCGTTGCCGTTGCACAGGAACAGTTCGGTAACGGCCGCCGGCCGAAGTACGGCGGCGGACGGTCGAGGGACTTGCGGCGGAGGCGGAGGCGGCGGCGGAGGAGGTTCGGCCGGTCTATCGAAAGCCGATCGGCTGTCCGGCCTGTTCTTGTGCCGGACATGGATCCGCATCGTGTCGTTGAACACCGTCACGTCGTCCGATTCGGCCGCATTCCCGGATTTTTGTCTGTCGCTCAGGCTCCGTTTCAGTTTCCGTTCGACGGCCGCCACGATCACGTCCGCGCCAGCTGTACGAAAAGTAAATAAACAATATATAGTAAAAAAAAAAAAACAAATAACAAATTCGTCACAACGTGACACGAATACGGGGGACACGGGGCAGATGACGACGGTGCTTTCGATGGGCCGCGTAGGGATATCGTACGGTCGGAAACGAATCGAGGGCGATTGACAAAACCAATGCGGCGTCTGGGACTCGATTCGGCCCCGGTACGGTTTACCGGCGGTCGTTTAAAAATCGGGCGAGTTAAAATCTCGCCCGGGGTCCCGACGGTCGAACGACAGAAATCACGGTTCGCCGTCCGCAACCGCCGTCCGAATCCGGTTACTTTATTACCGCGTTAGTCGGCCGTTGAACGGCGTAATTACGCGCGCGGTGCGTCATAGCGGAGAAGGACTCGGAGAAATCACGTTACGCCATTAGCGACAAGTCAATGCCGCGTGCAATACCGCCGAATCGCACGTGCTACAGAATTTGGAGAAATCTAATTTTCATCGAGTCGACCGAGATTAATCAGACGCTCGATTCGGGCGAAGAGATTCGTCGCCGCCGAGTCGACGCAATCCAATAGGTGAAACAGTTCAAGGCGAAAATTGTTTTTTTCGGTTTTATCGTTCCGCGGAAACACCGTGGACGAAACGCTGTCAACACGCGTCGTCGCAAAACAGATAAAGAAATCGAAGAAATCGAAACCGGTAGAAAGCATCTTTCGGGAAAACGGATAACGACGGCCGCCTTAGACATTTGGATGACTTACGGATCGGACTTTGTCTGCCGCGGCATTGTTGTGGATGTGACGCGGCAGGCGCCGGCGCGGAGGCGGACGGCTCGATTTCGGCCGCGGCGCTACAGTCTCGCGGCTGCGTCAGGGCCCCGTCCGGGCTCTCTGGACGGGCCGTCTCGATCGCGGGCACCGTGACGATGTCGAATTGCACCTGTTTCTTGGTCTTCTTCTGGGACGCGTCGCGCGGTACCGCGGCCGACGGCACCGTGGTTTGTGCGTCCGGCGACCGGACCCTCACCGGGCTCAGGTCGTCCGTGGTCAACGACACGGGCTTCTTCAGTATGGACTTGATCTCGGCCATTACGGGCGTCGTGCTGGCGGTGAGCGAATGCGACCGCTTGGTCGGGCCCGCGGACGAACCGCCGCCGGCGGCCACCGGGGGTTTGCACCGGCGTCGTGGAGGCCTGACCGGCGATTGGTCCTGGGACGTTGCCGTGACCGTTACAGTAGGCGTCGTGGTGGCCGCCGCGGCGGCCGCCGCGTCCGCAGCCGACCCGTCGTCGTACCACACCGACGACGACGACGACGACGACGGGGTCTTATTATGGTTAACTGTAGTCTTCCCGTCGAACAACCGCACCTGAATACACACAACAAAACATTATATCGGTACCGTAAAAAAAAATGTTTCCGACAAACAGCGCGTTCGTAAACGTATCTGAATGGATCACTTAGGTGACGCTTACCGTGTGTCCGGCGATGTTGACGCCGCCGCTGTTCCGTTCGGTGGCGGTAGTTTTTTTGGCCGAACCGTTGGACGAGAACGAACCGAAGCCGCCGACGCTCGTCCTATTCTTGGTGAACACAGTGTCCTGTATCCTGTTGATGAACTTGTCTTTGAGCGACATCCTCTTGGGACTGCAGTCGCCGCGGTCGACGCCGTCGTCGTGGTCGTCGTCGTCGTCGTCGTCGTCGGAGGGCTGCCGTAGGAGGTCGTACGGATTGACGTTGCACTCGAGGATCGAACGACGGGACGACGACCCGGTGATACCGCCGCCCGTGTCGTCGTAGTCCGGCGACGGGGTCCGCGGCGAACCGCTGCGGCCGCGCTTTCTGTCCGGTTTCCCGGTCGCGATCGTCGTCGTCGTCGTCGCGCCGGCCATGCGGTTTTTTCGGACGCGATCGTACGGATCGTCGGACGTGGACGACGGCGGCGGAGGCGGCGCACGCTGTGACGGGGCTTTAACGGCCGCCGCCGCCACCGTCGTCGCCGCGGGCCCGAATTGTTCGCGTCCCAGGAACGTGCTACGCTGCGCCTTGCTCCGGCCACCGCTCCCCCGGCCGTGGCCCACGGTCCCGCCGGCGTCCCGTTCGTACAGCCAACCGTCGGCATACCGCATGGACTTGGACAGCGCGCTGCCGGCCGACACGCTGTTGTACTTGTGATGCGGCCGGTAACCGTGACCCCGATAGTGGCCGCCGCCGCCGTGCCTGTGCGACCGGTCGCCGTCAGCCACTACGGCCTGTGCCGTCACGGCCGTCACGGCCGCCGGCTGTTGGTAACGTTCGAGCAACGCTACGGACGCGGCCATCGCGTCCCTGCTGCAGCGGTCGCTGTCGGCGCCGCCGTACAAAACCGTTTGCTGCAGTGTCCCGTCGTCGCCGAAATCAGTGCGGCGGCATCGGGTAGTTACCAGCGTCGCGGTTTCGGTCACCGGCCGTCGGTCCTGAAATCGCACCGTCGTTATCGCACCTGACGACGTGATCGAATGCTGTCCCCGCACTACGCCGTTCATCTGCGCCTCTATGACGGTGACCGGCCGCGGCGGTTATCATTTTACGCGATACCGACCTGAAACGTGCGCAAAATCACGGTTAGTGTACCGTATTGACGGAAATCTCCACACGCGATAATTACACGGGAAAATATCGTTTTTTTTTTACGACGGTTTTACGCGTGTTTCGGCCAAATGTAGCCGGGTTACTCTGTTTCATAAACATTGTCGTTTTGGCGATTTCGGTTATATCATATTTTGATTATAGTCTACTGAAGTACCATGACCGTTGAACCGTCACGGTGTTTGGTAAATCGGTAAAGTAGATATCTAGCCGGGACGCGTTTAACATTTTTTGTCGCCCTAGCCGAACAACTCAGTTTATAGCCGTCCATTCACTGTCACCCACACCATTATGATATATCGTATACGCGACGACCTTTCGCGCTTTTAGACCGGGCTTGAACGCCGCGTTCGCAGCGCGCAATTTGTCGTCGCGGCGGACGCGAAACGCGAGAACCCGTTGAGTTCGCGTCGGACGGAAAATACCGGCGACGAACTAATGTGAACCGAAACCGGGGTGGGAGGGGAGGGGCGAAGGCGTCGATTGCCAGCGACCGCGCGGGTACGGCGGACAAGCGGAGTGCTCTGCGGACGGCCGCCGGGAGGGGGTGGCTCGTCCCGGAAGACCGCGGCCGCGCAACGAACGAAAATAACGAAAACAACCGACCGCGTTTCGCGCGGGCGTACGACGGAAATCGGAAATTAAACGTTTCGCGCGCGCACGTCGCACGGCAGCGTACGAAAAAAACGCCCGGGCAACGATGTACAGCGTAACGCGCGTGCACCGTCCGCCTTAAGTGGCACGCGTTACGTCCGGCCGGCGTGTGTTGTTTTTGCGGACATAAAGTTAACCGCCGCCCCCGTACCCGCGGCCGCGGCGCGTCCGACGGGAACGGCGAGCGATGACGACCGGAGGGACCGGTCGCGCGCCGAAAACCCGGCCCGACCCGACGCCGCGCCGAGGGCTCTCCGAGCGGTCCGTAACGCCGTCGATGACGCTGGGAAACGCCGTTTTGCACGGTACGCGAACGTCGGTCGCGTCTCGTGACCGCGAGCGTTTTCGCGCGCGCGAAACGCCGTGGAGGTGACGAAAACCATTCGTACGAGGAAACCCGAGCGGGTGCCGCGGTCACGCAACGACGTTCCGATTCATCGTGTTCTCATAGCGCACCGTTATTGTCGTTCGACAGAACGGTTTTTTTTTTGTTTGTTTTATC
Source organism: Cinara cedri (assembly GCA_902439185.1). Classification (NCBI taxonomy): domain Eukaryota; kingdom Metazoa; phylum Arthropoda; class Insecta; order Hemiptera; family Aphididae; genus Cinara; species Cinara cedri. The sequence goes on from CABPRJ010000483.1 coordinate 1,039,732, forward strand.
TTTCGTTTGTATGCATAAATAATAAACGTACCGTTGTATTTCGTCGGTACGGTTTTGCGCAATAACACCGCGGGTGCCCGCGAGACGTGTCGCGACGCGAAAACGCGTCCGTCCAAACGCAATGTGTACAAATGTATTGTACGTGTGCATACGAAGAAAACCGCCGGAGAGGCGGAGAACCGCGTTACGGTTGTTCCTTAATAGACCGCCGGAAAACGCGCCTTTGAAACGTACTTAAAAAAAAGTATTCCTGTCGAATTTCAGCCCCCCCCCCCCGGAAATATAGCGTCGGTATTGCACGGCACGATTCGCCAGTCGCCTACGCGATACCTATACCCGTTTTATCCGGCGACTGTCCTCTGGACCGAACGGGCTCGTTCCCGCGCGCTGTTGCCGGAGGACCGGCCGCGGAGCCGCGGGGATACGCGCGTTTTGTTATACGCGCGGCGTGTCGGTACTAAGGCAGTGCCGTCGGGGAGATTCGCATTGTCAGCCCCGAACCGAGCTACGGTTGCAACTGAGTGAGGCCCTGTGCGCCTCGGGGGTCCAAGGGCCGTGGAGTCCTACCGACCTGGTAGCGTCTTCCCGGTCACTTGCGGCTCTCGAGCGATTCGCGCGGGCTATACTCCCCCAGAGGGAGAGGCATTAAACATGCTAAGTACGCGGACAGCTACGGGGACGCTTGCCCCCGACGTCAATTAGACGCCGCATAGCCTTCCAGTCCGCGTAAGCCGGCTAGATGGCAGTTAGGGCAGCTGGGCCACTAGACGATGTACCAGCGTCTTTGACCGAAATAAGTCTTTCCTAAGAGAAAGCACGCGACGCCGGCCGCGGGCGGTTCATGATCCAGAAACGGATGTGGGTAACCGTCCGCGGGGTGGTTTGGTGCGGCGGGTCTGTTGCGTTTGCGCGCAACGCCCGTCCGGGACCGGCGGGGGCAACCCCGAAAATCTCAGCCCCGAACCCGGCCGTCGGCGCGCTCAGATTGTTATCGTTGTTTTGATGCGGCGTAGGGTATTGCATTACGATACGGCGTTAGGTTGTTCCGGGAAAAACAAGTCTACAACGCGAAATAGCCGGGGCGGGGGAAGGGGTGGGCGGCATTATGCTCCGGCGACGGCGATCCGCGTCTCGCGTTAGGTCAGCGTCACGTGACGCGCGTTTTCATTTGTTCCGAGTCTCTCGAAACGTTTTTCACGATAGGCGCCCTAGCCGATAAGACCTGTTGTCATTATTTCGGTCGGTTTTTACTCGCTATAACTTTGCCGGTGCAACAGCCGATACCGAATCTCCTAGAGACTTCTTCAGGTCGGCTACCCGATGGCAAGATCGCGCGCACAACAATAATCGCGCCGGCGTTAATCGCATTATATTTGAACAGCTGTTGTTCACTGTTGCGCCTCGGAGTTTCGAGCCGTCCGAGAAGTACCCGACCCGCGGTTCCTGTCTGACGCTATTCGAAAAATAACGCGACAATAAAACGGCGCGTAACAGTGTTGTGCGCAATTTGCGTCGAAACGTTTCTTCGATTCGTGCCCCGTCATTACTGCTAATGATTTATCGTATTCATTCTTTCGTTTTTTTTCTCTCTCTCGATTTTTAACGATACGAAAATCGAAAAGCGACTAATTTTTTCGCTACGTCGACGCTGTGAAAACCGTTTTAATAATACGAAAAAAAAAAAAAATAAATAAATAAATAATAATAAAAATATCTCATTCGCCGCGGAGCCACGCCTTTGACCTCTTACTGCGGCGATGTTTGTCGACGAAAGTTTTTCGCAAAGCTCCCGCCCTCGGGCGGTTACCACACACGGTGTATTATGATCATTATATAACATTAAACAAACGTTCGTGTTTTCTTCCCGTACAACATCATAAATCGGTTTACGAAATACGTAGAATATCGCAGGTTTTTTTTTTATTATTGACTGTCTGCGCGACGTCGATTTTGAATTTTTTTTTTTTATTTTTCATAAATACATCATTAATTTTATTGCCCGCGGGTCGGTGAGCCGACTTCAAACGAGTTCGGAGTCGAACGCGAAATCAATATACTGCGCATACGTGCGTGATATAACAGTATTTTTATGATAATGTTTGCATACGCGTGTACGGATCCGAGAACTTGATTGGGGCGACGCTTTTTGGCACAGGAAAATTATCGTACGTTTACCGGGTTTGTAATATCGTCAGGAGGATAAAAAAAAAAAGAAACCTCAAGAAGTTTTCAAAAACCAAAAGTTTTGATATTTGATATTTACACGGAAACCAGTAACGTCGCGGGTCGGAGTACCGTCGAATTGGGGGAGGAGTAAGCGATCTGTCGTCTCCGCGGCCTGTGAATACCGAACAAAATCAGCCTCATCCACCACCCATCGTGACAAAATTATTTGACCGCACTGCTCGGATGCCGTTTTTCCATTCGCAAACTTCTCACAAACTTCGTGATATGATTAACGTGATATAGTGTTGTAAGTGGATAACGGACATTTCATACCATTGAATTCGAACGCGAAACGCTGAAAAATAAATTTAACGTATCCACGTCCCACACACCATAAAACCGCGAAAAGATTCGAAACTTTCAAACGCCCATAAGCTACTCGAAAGACACCGGGATATTTTGAAAACTGTACCACGTCTGTAATTGTGTTCCAGCGTGATTATCCGGTGAACACTTCAGACCTCTACGATTATTTCTCGCTGAACAACAAACAGCCACGACAGATGCATAATTCAAAGTGCGTAACAGAAATGTCTATCGACGTTTTCCCGGGTTTCCTTACTGGTATTAAGAAAAGTCAAATCCAACTAAATCCGAATTTCGACGAGAAAAGTCGAAAAAGGAAGTTGGGATTTCTTACAATCCTCGCATTTCAGAAATTTCCCGAATGATCAGAACACACGATTTCCAAAATTGAACAACGTATGACGCCACGCACACTTCTCGGGTCCTTGGGCCGGACAGACAGCGGCCTTTTTAGAAATCCGAAAAACCCGCGAATGAAAACATCAAAACGTACTTTTCCGGCATTATTGGTTAGCTTTACACAAAATGCACGGGCGACGTGATTACTGTTCGTACGTTTGAATAATTGGACTTGCGTTCCCGTTGACAGTTTCCTTCGGGGTTTATTTGTTGCGAAATTTCCGATTGTGTACGCTCGAAGTTTTCGCCCGATTTTCGCGAAAACGGTACAGTTTTCCTCGCGCGCGCGACGGACGAATACGGTAAGAAGCCGTTCGTCCGTTACGCGCGTATCGTACAGTGCGGATGCTGCGGTTGTGCGGACCGCGGTCGCATAATATTGCGCAGTGTCGATCTCGTACGGTTACAACGATACGTGTGCGGGGGGATTCCGCTGTACGCGTGTGTGACGACAGCGGTACGATATTTCGATTGGCGAAAAGTGTGGGGAGGGGGGAGGGGGGAAAGGAAAATAAAAAAAAAAAAAAAAAAAAAAACCCCGCCTGTAAAACGGTCGGGTACCCAAACGCATGCCGCGGTCGGCGGTGCGCGTTGGTCGCTGTGGCCGCGGTCCAATGCGAAACGCGGATACGTTTTGATGAAATCGAATTATTGACTATTGCGAATGTTTCGGTCGCGATTGAAATACGTGAGACGCGCAACGCGGCCGCGGTCTACTCCGTGTCGCGTACGCATCGGTTTCGCTGTTTTTTTTTTTTTTTTCGCAATACATCGTAATTGTTATTCAAATACCGCGGTCGGAGATTTCGCGATAAAAAAAAAAACTACCGCTGCCGCTACCACTACGTCGCGCAACACGCCGTCGCGTTTTTCCGATTTTCGCATTTATTTTTATTTTATTTTATTCGTTGTACAATTGTTGCTGTAATGTCGGCGGCGAATATCGTCGCCGGCCGTATATTGCGCGCGGACATGTCCGTTTGTTTTTTTTTTTTTTGCTTATCGTCAGGCAGTGAATAAAACTTATTTATAATTATAAAACTTTACAACAAGAGCGAATTCGCGTCCAGTAGGACCGATTTCGTGTTGCGGGTTTCAATATTGCGTGTAGAACGAATTCAATCATTATCAAACTTCGTGGGAAGAACAGTATTAGCCGTGTTTATACGTTGATATTTTAATTTTCAAGCAAGATACAAGTGTTTTAAATTGTGATATTGTACACAGTCATCGCTCGCGTGACAAAAAAAAAAAAAACGAAACGAAACAAAACAATCAATATCCATCACGCGCGCATATTAGGTATATTATAAGCAGGTACTATAACCGTAGACCTAACGATTATGAACGGACTGCGCTCAGATGGAGACGGAATGTATCCGACTCGAGACGGGAGATGACAGATGTGCAGGACTAGGACGTTATGGATCATTAAACAAAATATCAATTTCCTCCGTGATTCTTTCAATTCTTTGTCGGGAAACTGCACTTTTGCTATTGCACTCGAATAATTTCGACTCGACGGCGCTGAGTTAACAATATACTCGACGAGAAAAACGTGTTCGTTTTTCAACGATTTTCAAAATCCGAACTGCGTGCCCCGTGTGCGCGACATGATGTCGGTCGTCGAAACGATACGTGACCAAAGCCGCCGTATAGGCGCTATAGTAATATGAAACTGTTCTAAACGCTCCGGAAAATGTTTTGATAGCCGAACTGATGTATAGATGTCGTGTACCGAAAAATGTATGTTTGAAAACACCGCTATCATTTCGTTTTGTTTTTAGAATTCATTTGCGTTTGACCTAAGTCGTATTTGCCGAATACCATGTGGCCAACAAAAGCGCAGCTCGGTCAACAGTGTTATTTTTTCAACAACGTGCGTTTTCACGACAACAACGATTGTTTATTTTAAATTAATTTAGTTTTAATTAAATGCGGGCTTGGCCCGGCGTGCAGCGGTAAATATTTACAAACGGTATGTGCGTTCAGTAGAAATGAGACAGAACCGGGTAACCGGATTACAACAGAAATGAAGAACGGATGTTTTGCTGGACGCATTAACCGGTCGAAATTGAATTATTCTGACTGTAATTAGTAGAGCGTTTAGGAATTGAAAACGAAGCGGGTTGGATGCGAAGGGATACGAGAGATTATGAGTTTAAAAAAAAGATTGAAACATTAAAATAATAAAAACAAAAAATAAAAACAGTTGCTAATGACAACCACATTTTTAATCTTTTGATATTTTCATCATTAAGAACCAGTTTTCCCTCATTATCTCGAATTCGTGAGAATTTCGAAAAATAACCGTTTTTAATGTACCAACTAAAGCCAAAATTCCAAAAAAAAAAAAAAAAGGTCTCTTGCATGTTTTGATTGGAGCAATATTACTAGGGGAAATTTCGTTTATAGATCCCTCAGGATCACTCGGGATCTAAAAAAAAATACAATCATATGGCACAGTTATTAACAAAAAAAAACTAAAATTTCTTTTCCGAGTGTCCCGTTTGATCATAAATTAAAGTCGTATTTGTATAATATACAGGCGCTTTACATAAACGCGAACCAAAACACATGGTCTGCGAGTTCAAAAAAAAAAAGAAAAAAAAAATGTTAAGCGAGAGAGCGGATGAATCGCTAAAAATCTATGAAAAAATTCCCATAAATTAATATATTCACGTTAGATCCGTTATGTTTCTCCCCCTCCCCGTCTTCGATACTCGGTTCGTCCGTTTGATGACGGATACACGGTATTTTAAGCGTATATTATCTCGTAATCGCGCCGTTCGATTCCGTGGGTAAAACACTCTCGTACGAATGGCCAACTAGACAATAAAATAGTAACAACGATACTACTATTATATAGAAAACGTCTAGAAAGTTTGCTCCGTGTCTCTCCACTGCTCGTATGCGCCAAACGTCAAACCGTATATTATGTATCGTGTACGAAACGGTTTTTTTTTTCTCCTTGACTTTCTATATATACGCTCCGTATATTATTATTATTTATTTTTTTATAATACGAATAGAAAAAAAAAAAAAAAAAAAAA
>CABPRJ010000483.1:1045916-1070314 GCA_902439185.1 Cinara cedri
TTTTTTAAAAAAAAAAAAAAAAAAAAAAAAAAAAAAATAGTTAATAACACGCGGTATAGGTCGTACGCGGTGCAGTGGTTCCCAGCCGGCGATTCGCGGGCATGCCGTCGTTGACTCGCAGCGCCGACGGACCGTTTATTATTATATTCACTACAGAGGTATTTTTTATTATTTTCAAACCGTCTTTTAAACGATTTATTGCAATTCAAACGACAAAACACTCCTCGCAAACACAATACACGCTGGGGTGAACAACGCACGTTGAGCTGCGCGAATGCTTACAAGACGATTGGTTCGGGGTCGCATCCTCAGCCCGAGTCGCTTGAACGCCAAGTCCCTGCCACTTCGGGCGTTCGGACGGGCCAAATGTCTTGCGAGCTGTCCAGAGGAGTTGTTCGGCAGCCGTACGACGGCCTTTGGTCGAACATTTTTAGCGACCATCGCGATTGCGTGCCGGACAGATGATAGCTTCGGTCCGCGACGCGGTGTGCGACGGCCGTTCTGTCACGCGAACCGACACGCTGCTACTTATGGTACATAGCAGCTTAACAATTTATATAATAATAAAAAAAAATTTAGTGACATAGATCGCGCACTGGGCACACATCACGTATTGTTTAACTGCTGGAAATCGCGTTAAACCGTATCGCCTTGGATTTTCTCCGGTGTATTTGCGGCTGTTGCTCGTCGTACGAAAAATAATCAGATGAACCGGTTGGACGCAAGCGACGACACGCGCGTACGGGCTCTGAATAACAGAATTCGTCCGAAAATTATTTGTAACCTTTACTGAGGAAAGTCAAGCTCGAAAATCGCGTTAATTTATTGTCGCCAACTATACGGTGAATGTAGCAAGTCTGTAAAAAAGGAGTGATCCCATGTTATAAGCTAAAATCTAAATCCATCGACAGTTGTCAAGAAGGTTGGGAAACCCTAGTACAGCGTCTAGTCTTGAAGTCGTGGAATATTTTTATCGCTATCGGGGGATTACAATAGGTAGAAAAAAAAAACTATTCTCGATTTATCGGTTTTTTTTTTTTAACTACTAAAATACGCCCGCACAGTCCGTTAGTCCGTAAACGGGAAAAACTATACGAGATTTCAATAATTCATACGCCCGCTGTCCGGCATCCGTTCACCTGCAATACGATACAAGAAAAATAGACCCTACGTTTAAATTGTCGCTTTAAACTATATACAGGGTGTTTCTTATGTTTGCGATCCGGCGATTTCCCCTCGAGAAGAATTTAAAGTGATTTCCGTTTTTAGATTTTGTGCGTGGTTGTTTTACTGTGATGTGTTTTTTTTTTTTTTTTTTGTATTTATATTTGTACCCATGCGAATTTCTACCAGAACGCGCGCTCCAATCAAAAACCTTATAGGACCTCTATTTTCGATCTGGTTCGATCCAGCATTAAGAGGAGATCATTTTTCGATTTTGCTTATTACATTTGTCTTAACAAATCTGAAAAACCCCTCAATTTCTGGTATAATTTTTGTCGATTTCCGGGTTACCTCGTCAACGAGGGAAAAACAATTAATATACTTTACCACGGTAAAAATAGTTTTTCAATTAGCAGTGAGTTATCGACACGTATTAATACGAATACAATTAATCTTTATACTGTCCATCTACTCCTAAACAGTGTCACGTCTGTCAGCCTTTAGGTTTTCGAATCGAGGGCTGTGCGCGACGATATTTACATGGAGATTATTACCGTCATTCATCGTAGTTTTACGGTTGACGGGGTTGTTCAATCCCCCCGGGTGGCTCTCTGTTTGTACCTATTAGCCGGAGTCCGAGTTATTCAATTTCACGGTACGCGCTTAGATACGGTAGCTGACAGTAATTATAGGCTTGTACGGAGTAAACGAATTTACCGCGATCGATGACAACACATATTATGTACACACGTGTGCAGATAACGGTCCCGAGGTTTTTTCGAGGTCGGGGACAACGAATACGGGAGCCTTTCAATCAACACAGTCACTACTGTAACATTGTTCCAAAGGGTTCTTGCCCGTTTCTTTCCGGATGTAATTACTGCAACGGCTCGGCTATAGCCGTAATCGGTTTTCCGCCGGTTTGTTTAGCCGCGCGTTGCAGTCCGGTCGTCGATTAACGCAAACGTTTTTCACGCCGTTCTCTTGGACATTTCTAATCGCGCATTACGCCTGCAGTACAGCAGTCGCTCGGTATTGCAGCGTAAAAATCAACGGTCGTGTTATAACTATTTTTGTAACGCGAAAGTTTGTTTGGACGGATATTCGTCATCCGTTCACGTCAACACTACCGAAAGGGCGGATTATACGGGCTTTTATCGGTGCTATTATAGGAAACGAAAATCGAATGATTTTCGTTGATTTACGGAATTATTTTAGTCATATGGATGATAATTGGTCTATTATTTCTTTTATGACTGTTTTTTCTCTTAAATGTCTCGCCGTGTTCCCGGTTAGTTAGGCTACGAAATGCGACAAGTGCGTCGTCGTCTTCAGAATCGGCTCATCAACTGTGACGGACGCGGAAAACAAATGGAAATTCTTGCGTTTTTTTTTTCCCGAGGATTCGGCCGTGTTTAGAGGTCCGTCGCAATCACTGAACCGATCAAAGGATTGAAAAAAAAAAAAAAAAAAACGTATGTACGTTTTATCAGAAGAATGGGCTGCGATTTTAAAAGATAAAAAAAAAATACCCGCACCGTAAAATCGTTTTACGCTCACGACACGTGCGTATTGGCAGTAAAACTTACGAGTGCAGCGCGTTTTTCACACCTCCGCGGTTTACTCATACGCGCACACGGCGATGAATGTCGCGACGATATTACAGCGAGGCGGGCGGGACACCGTTTACCGTTTTATAACTCCGCGTAGGCGTTTCCGGTGCGGACGCGGCGAAAATAACACCGTCGGTTTTTAGTATTTATTGTTATTATTTTCTCGAATATCTATATCCGTTCACGAAAGCGGCAGCCTAGGGTTTTGATTTTTTTTTTACGGGACCGCAGTAACCGCGGTTTACAATACCTATGGCATTAATATCTATAGCACGCGACGTATTTACACAGTAGCGTAGCAAGGGTTTTGCGATTGGGAGGGAGGAGAGAGGAGGAATAACGACTAAAAACAAATCAAGCGAATTAAATTTTAGTCTTGAATTCGATTTCAAACGTTTGTTTTGACAAATCTATACAAACGTAAGGCTGCGATATCTTGTTGCGAAATCACATCAAAAAGCGTAAGCAAAAATAAAATAAAAAAAAAAAAAAAAACGTGAATAACAAATAAGTTGAAATATCGTGGCGATTTTCAAGTTTAACGGTTACATGAACAATTAGGGAGGAGCGTGGACTGTTGTCACCCATGGTTACGCCACTGTATTTACTCACTTACGCCAATAATATTACAGTCGGAAAAACATTTTTTACGAAAATCGTGTTCTTCGTATATTAATAATTCTACAAGGTATACGGGTTTTTATTTGGTAGATAAAAATTGATTTGAAATTTCGATAAGAAAAAAAAAACAACGAATGTTTAATAATTAAAATACGTGCCGTTTCGACCGATTACGCGACGCGTCGGGTCGGTTATTTATTTTTTTACATCATTCGAATATTTGTTTTCGTTTCTATAGAAAGGCAAAAAAAAAAAAAAATAATAATAATAATAATTGCGAGTGCGTATATGTCCATATTATCATACAGAAATATTATTAAAATTTTTCTAAATGGCGTTAATGTATACAGGGTAATCAATATAACACGCTGACACTCGTTGTTTCGGAAAATATTATTATATTTTACATTTCCCTTATTTCCCGTCATACTTGTGGTTTCGGAGTGAAATTCTATAGCATTTTGATTTTCAAAACGTCAATATTATGTATTAAAAATGCCATAAACAGATAATGTTTTAGTTTCAATACGTATCTGAATTTCGGGACAAGAAGTGCCGAACTAGTTTTTTTGTGAAAATTTGTCATACGGCTTAATATACAGAATGTCCCACGATAGTCCATCACTTGGTATAAATTTTGTTCTTTTTTTAAATAATTAATATGCCTCTGCGCCACAATTAATATATTAAAATTAAATTTGATGAGTGAACTCAAAACTATATATATTTTTTTTTTTTTAAATAGCTATTTTGTAATATAGATTTTTAAAAAATTGTTGTTGTATGACAGGAGCCGATGTAATGTTCATGACCCGCTAAGCTGTCGAAGCAGAAATGTATTTTTATCAATAGTCAAAGCACATCAAATAATAAGGATTTTCTTTTCAATGAGTCAATATCAAACAATAATAACTCATGACTACTGATTAAAAAAATTATAAATTACAATTATATTGAGATACGCAAGAAATCAAAAAAACCGTAGAAAATAAAAGATCATGCCTAAGCAAAAGTTTAAATCACAAACATTTTACAAAAAATCTATTTCACAAAACGGCTTTTTTTTTAAAAAAAAAAAAAAAAAAAAAAAGAAAAATTTTTTTTTTTTTTTTTTTTAAACAATATTTATTTAATTTTACACATTCATTTCATAATTAATAATATAAAATATAATCTACACCTGTAAGCTATAGCTCGTGACGGAATAGAGAGTTACATTCAGACATAATGATGAACTTGACGTATACGTTGATGTATTACAAATGTTGGTTAGAACAAAATTTACTTCAAGTGTCAGATCATCGTCGGACAACCTATATAAGTATAATTTTATGTCTATTTTCTTGTGCTAGAGGGATTGTGCATTTTGTCCACTAAAATTACAAAAAATGTATAGACCAATTTGAAAAAAACGAAAATGTATGCCACTTCAAAAGTGACCAATTTCACTTGAATCTTTCGTGTCATAAGGTAAATCGAAAAACTGAGATTCTCCGGTCTTGACCCAAGAGGTCCAGATAATGTGACGTTGGTATTTTTAATTTCCGTCGACCCGTTGACGGCCGGATATTTTCCATATAATTTCGGGTGTGGGAAGAGTGTAGCGTAAAACATCGTTTGTGTGACGGCATGGCATAGTCTAACATTTCTTAAAGCCATCACTTGTTTTTTAAATATTTGTAAAAATGAAAAATACCGAAAAAATATATTATAATATATTGATCACTCTGTATAATAATACCTGCGAGTGAGTGTTCGAACGTCTCATATACGAATGCGTGCAATTTACAAACGAGAAAAAAACACTTTCAATAATAATATGAAAACAGGTACGATCGGACCGTCGGGGAGACGGTAAAAACACGATTGTCGAGCAAACGTACGATATTATCATACTCATATAATACATAAGTAAACGTCATGATGGCGTGTCGAAATTTAAGAGAACGCGACTCCTCCGGTATTACGGGGGGGGTTGCGTACAGGCAGTTTTCTAGAAATATTTTGGAAATACGACATTTTCATCAATACGGTAATACATAATTCAAGTTAACGTTCAAAAATACATTTACGCGTAGTCCCGCGTCGTTATCACAATAGTATTTATTGCGAAATGGCAAAATTAACAACAATTTTTACGAAAAGTCGTTTCGCGCGGTCAAACACAACTCGTGATGTAGACTTGGTTAAAAATCGAATTTTTATCATAAAACAATAAGAACTCAGTTATTTAATTAAGTCTATAGCCAGAGTAATTTTAAGACTTTTTAAGAGAAATTAGTGGCGGTTGTGCTTGCAACTTAAATGCAAGGTGTGAGACGAGGGAATGATGGAAAATAATTAATCGCAGAGTACGGTGTCAACGAACATTTCTCAAACGTCTCAAATTTCTTCAGTCTCGTTTGACTGGTATGATTTTATATTATATTGTCATGTTTTAATCATTACTGTACAGCAGTCAAAAATTAACCTAGAAATCAATACGAATTATAGCCGACGTATCGAACGTTTGTTAATTTTTTTAAGAAAACCTGTCATGAATGTAGAAAACATTTCCGCTACAATAAAATATTATTGGGAAAAAAAACCGGCATTTTTTTAGGGCACCGATATGAAACAACACCCGAAACATTTTTACTAACCGAAAAAGCGATTTCCGAGAAAACAAAACCCGTCTCGATAAAAAAAAATAATAAAACCGAAAGCAATTTTTTCGCTATACTCAGATTCTAAAATGACCTTTTGCAAATTTTTTTTTTCTTTCGGAACAGTGGACAACAGACCGTTATTCGAGAGTAACCGATATTATTATTATTATTATACTATTAGGTACGTCGTTTACGTTTCGAGGAAAGCGCTTTTTTCCGGCGCGCCTTCGCCAAAACGCTCGGAATCGTCGTCTTTGTGAACAATATTATTATGTATGATTCGGCCGTGGTGATTTACGCTCGTTTCCGTCCGCGGCTGTTTTATTGTTATTGTTCCAGTCGATACCGTTGTCGGCCCGCGGAGGTCATTATCGCGCCCCGTCACAATCGTTTATCCGTTCGTCGTCCGGTCGTTTGACGACGACGCGGCAGAGCTTCGGGACGAACGGGCGCGGGAACGAAAACCGTGCCGCGACCGGCGAGCCGAAAATTCCCTCTCCGGGTCAGGATTTTCGGAACGTTCGATCGCATTTACACCGGCGAAATCGATTCGGTTACGCAGTCTGTCGGGCCGGCCCCATATCGGGTCCGTTTTTCTCCGACCGGCGGTCCGGGTGGCACAGGAACGTACCGCTACACGCGATCGGTTTGACATTATCCGCGCGTATTCGCGTGAGATCAAACGAAATTTGTTATTTCGGATTACGGCGAGACTTTTCCGAAGATTTTCGGACCTGTAGGTACGGACGACAGCGGCGCTCCGAGTACCGAGTGCGGCGGTGCCGTGACCCGGCCGACGGTCCTCGGTTTTCGTACACATCCGCGGTCGAGTATCGCCAAATGTAATATGAAAAATAACGTCGACAAATTAGTCATTAGCATCTGTGCCGCTTTTCCTGTTGTCGTGTCTCCTATTGCTCGTACCGCGTGCCATTCCTTATTTCGTATTTCTCGTCTCGGGATATGCGATAAGAAAAAAGATTTGTAGGCAAGCGGCTCTGGGCTTTTACATATACGAATATCGTTGGGTATTTGATTATGTTTCACTGGAGAATTCTCTACTCGTAAAATCCACCGCCGAATATTATTTCACTATTTTTTTTTTTTTTTTCCCGGCATCATCGTTTTCACTAAAAATTATTATTAAAACCCCCCCGGCGTGCAATAATATTATGGAAATTGGAAATGTCACTAACGGGTCCCATGTGCACTTTTTAAAGTCGTATAACCGTATAACGAAGTAAATGTTTTGTTTTTCGGTCGGTATACTTGTATCGTTGAAAATGTTACGAAAATCGCAGAAGTAAAGACAGTGTGCAGCTTATTCGTTTTTCGAACGCAATCCCTCGCCGTTACCCGTTTTTCGATTTTGCGTTTATTTTTGTAAATAACCGTGTATTCGGGACGTGTTTGGAATGAAATTCCGTTTGATTAAAAACGCGTTTGTCCGTGTAACGCAATTCCTCGTTCGCGTAGAGTGTTTTTATTTTTTTTTTTATCGATTTGGAAGGCGCGAAAAAAAAACCTAATCATTTTTTATTAGGCAGGTAGTTTCGAGTATACACTTACGCGCACAGTTCTCGAGTAGTTCGTTTCGGGGCTCGGACATTTTTCCCGAAGATAACAAAATCCGAATCAGTTGCATCAACTTAGAAATCTAAATTTTCGCCAAATTATACAATTAGACCAGTCTAATTAGCCTGCTCGAGAGGACGGGGCCGTGTCGAGCTGATGCAGTCCAATATGCTGTCGCAGCAAAATCCACGTCGACCCGACAACGTCCTGTCCTGTACAGTCGCTGTTCATATAGTACATCATAATTTAATAAAATCTGGGCTTTAGAAAATTCGTCGCTTAAAACGTTGTCACAGTGACATTTGCCGTCTCTGGACTTCCTCTGTCTTCCCAACGGGCGATATATTAAAAATGCGTTTGCGTAAAACAAACGCAAAGACCTTTAACAGTGATTTTAAAAATAAATCACCTAGTACGTAATGGAATTCGTCGACGCCGTTACTTCAAAGACAACCTTGTGGACCTTTAATACATTCTATAAATATTCAACTTATCAACGAATATATGAAAAATCGTATTTACATTTTAGATTCTAAATGTAGCGAAGAGTGTATTGGTTTTACTAAGACGTTTTTTTTTTTTTCTCTATTGTGTACGAAAATTCTACCAGAAACCTTGTTCGGATATATACGCGTGGCGCCATTCCTGAAAGGGAATGTTGTCCAGATGGTACTTTTGCGAAGTCATTTTTCGATTTTCCAAGCGGATATAATGGTGAACACCATTATCACGGGTCCCTATCATGTCATAAATGTCATAATAACAATCATTGCGTCGGGTCGATTGATTCCACCGCCGCGCCGCGTCGTTCCGTAGCAGGTGTAAAAAACAAACAAAAATTAATCACCTCTTGGCCCACGTAAAATAACCGAACCGAATTGTACGGTTTCCCTCACAACCCCTCGATTTATTCGCCACGACTTGATAGTATAAATAATATAAAATAGGATAAATTTACGTCGTTTTTTTCATCGCCGTTAATTTACATCACAGCCATGGCAATGCGACGGCTCGCTGTATAATTGTACTTTTTCGCATTCGTAAAAACCGTTCTCGTTTTTTAATTGTATATAATGTTTTTTTTTTTTTTTTTTTGTTTCGCTCCTCCTATATTATCATCATTATACACTATTACGTAAGGTTCTTCGTTGTTTATTGTTGTCGGTGATGTTATTAAACCGCACGCACTCCCACGGTTCCCGCATTTTAAGTAATATGCGAGTTCGGTTCCACCCATCGCCTAGCTCTTATAGTCTCGTGGTCCGAACTGGTTATAGATTATTATAATGTCGTATATTGTTATTACGCTGTTTTTATTCTCTTTTCTCTTTGCCTCTCCTAAGCGTAGGTATATTATTATTGTTTACCTGCAGCGTGTGTAATATCAAAACTCTTTAGAAATACTATTTTATACCTACGCGCGCGCAAAACCGCGAACGAGGTCCCACGAGCGCCACCGCACGCAGTGTACTTTTTTACAGCCAGCTATTATAGTAGCCGCTGTTTCGGTCGCAGTTCTCCGGAGTCGTTCGGTTATTTTATGTAATCAATTGTTACAAATGTTATTATAATTTATCGTATTATTGGATTTCCCCGTCACGTTTCGGTACGTTAATTGTACGGTCATTGATAAAAAAAAAAAAAAAAAATACAAAATACAAACCGCTTTTTGACGTAATCGTTCGTATACGTTGATTACAATAATTCGCAGTAAGACCGCCGAAATTCGCATAACAAGTAAAGACAAACATCCGAAATATCTAATTAACTTGTTTGTGAGACATAATTGTTTTTGGACTCGGCGGAATCGGAAAAAAAAATTGATGCTGAAGAGTGTGTCATTGTTGTAAGAGGGACGTTGGAATGACAGGGCACGCAGAGCTCTTTAATTTCTATCTATAAGCAACGGCAAATCGTTGTAAACGAAATACTATTCTGAGCGATAGTACATTAAACTCATCTTTTTTAGAACACTTAGAACAACTAATGATGAATCTTTTGTAGAACGTGCAAGCATTTCTGTTTTGTTAAAACGATTTTATTCACATAAAACCGAAAAATAACTATAAAACATAAAATAGTAAACGGCAAATGTTGTAAACAGCTCAAAAATCGCCAGATTGTTTTGACCACGTTTAGAAAAGGCCAGTATAAATATTCTGTGGACATTTCAGATCTTAACGATTATTTTTAAGTGAATAACATAAAATAAAATCGAAAACGATGAAACAGTTTATTCAGTAAATTGTATGGTTCGTATTATTGTTACGTTTTTTTCCTCGACTATTAAGAAAAGCCGAAGGAAAATGAAAAAGCCACCATGTAAATACATCAAAATTGATTTTTTTTTTTTTCAAATTTCAAGTTGTACAATTTGAAGCAAGATTTGATCGGAATTTAAAATTTGTATATTGTAGAACCAACACGTCGTTCACTTCGCCCAGAATCTAAAATGACAAAAAGTTCGCCACGGCGCAGATCATCCGAGACGAAGCGCGTTCGCCTCCAACTACGATTTCCTCCGTCGGAATAATATAGTTGCGGCTTCTGTTTTCAGTATAGATATTTGTTTTTTATTATTTGTACGACGAATAAAATTCCAATGCATACCGCGGTATCTCGTTACCGGGGGACCGGGGCGTAATCAAAATTATAGACCAACAAACAATTCGTTCGCAAACGTAGAGCAAACGTTTGTTATTTTCCGCACAGTATTCAGCGAATAAATACGGTTATCAAAGTTTCGACAAACAAGACAAAGTTTTCCCGCGAACGGAAATTTCCAGACGGCCCCGTAAAATTGAACTTCGCGTGTAAAGTTGAAACTTTCGCAAAGCAAAACGGAATATTATCCGGCGGAAATATTATTTTATCTTCGCGGCTTCCCGGAGTTCCGCACTAGACTGGCGCAGTTTTCGCTGTGATATTTTCCGCCGCGGAGTCGATACGGAGTGCATTAAACGCGCGTATAGCCGTCAAGTCGGCGTGATTTTTATTGCTGTAACGGTCGACAGACCGAACACGAAAAGAAGGGGAAAAAAACCGTTGAGTACACTCGGCAATACGTCCGAACAGCGACGACGGTCTTAATTATTATATTTTTTTTTTTTTTTTTTTTTTTTAATGTATACATCCGTTGTCGTAGTTGTCGCGGTTTAATCGATTTTTACGACAAAAAACGGTAGTCGGTATTTATAATAATAAAAAAAAAAAAAAATCCGAACGCATAACCGTAGGCAGTTGGCCGTCCCGCGGCTGTAGGTGTGTTGTTTGAAATGCAGATTATAATATGTTTATAATCTGCCGAAAGAAACGAAAAACCGTTTCAATAAAAAAAAAAAAAAAGAACGATTCTGAGCGAAGCGTGCCGAGATCGATGAGTTCAATAACCATAGATTAGTCGTGTTTTTATACGTTTGTTGTTTAACCGAAATAACATAACTGCGAAATCGACAATTTCGCCTAGCGGAAAAATCATCGCTTTTTCAGGTAACGTGCAAACACAGAGCGTTTTTCAAAATTCAAAAGGGTGGGGGTGAGTTTATTATTTTTTATTGTATTTTTCAATTACAACAGGAATAATCCTTTTATTAAATTGTTTACGAGTGTATAATATAAGTACGGACAAGTCAATGGGAAACACATCCTCCGTTCAGAGACGTATTTATGTTTTTAGCGTCCTTTTGATAAGAACGCATTTTCTTTTTTACAACACGATGGAATTTCGAGCTGCACACTTCACATTTCGTACTGCACAATTCTGGTTCTAAAACACATTTTTTTAGGTCCTGTTGATCGAATGGTAACCGTGTATTAGAAAAAAAATTTGTTATTTTACCGTGTCTTCAAAGATTATGACGCTTCCATTGAAATTCGACGCCCGGGGCCAATGACCCCCCCGAACCCCTCTAATAAAATCTCTGCCCCCTTCGACCCGCCACGTGTATAATTTCGAGCGTTTTCATTAACCGAAAAAGTGTTTCGTGACAAAATCAAAAAAATAAAAAAAACAATTACGTCAATGTAACAATATCATTATTGCTGCGATACATTATTATTTGTAATAATATTCCGAACGTCGGGAATATTCGTTATGATTTTTAAGTCCGCGCTGCCAACACGTGCAGTCATCGACCCGCTGAAACTAGTTTTCACACGAAGACTCAGCCATTATGATTTTAAGAATATTTTATTATTATTTTTTTTTTTTTTTACAGCGTATGAAAATTATTACGCGTTTTCTAATTGGGAAAAAACCAAAGAAAAAAAACATAGGAAAAGCGGAAAAGTGTACGGCAACAACGGTTTCGTTATTTTCTTGTTATAGGTAGTTCTACTAAGACTTTTTCTAGACGCGGTAACATTTTCAAATGGTTCTGGCGGTTTTCGAGCTGTAGAAGCGATTTGACATTTTCGAGTTTTTCGATTTTCGTATGATTTTATGCGGATAAAATTGATTTTGTCGGAATGTTTGGAAAGTTCACCCGGCCATAATTATTGTAACTGGTGGTCAAGAACAAAAAGACAAGCGCGTGCAGTAGTTGTTTAAAAAGCTTTTCTGAGTTCAGTTTTTAACTTCGTCGTTAAGCTTCGTCGTTTGCAATAATTTATCGTTGCATACAGACAATAAATTAAATAACTCTATGTGAATTTCTTTACAATTTAATTTTTTTTTTTTTTTTTTCATTATTATTGTCCGTTTTGAGTAATAATTATTGTTTGGTCCGAGTGACACGCAGTAGCAAAACTTCCGACCCCCCCCCCCCCCNCCCCCCCTCCGCCCGCCATACAAAACGCGCGATAATTACATACAATAATAATTAATGTTTTAATTTTTTTTCAACAAACAATTTCACATCGAAATATCTGAACAGGGAACGTTCATGCGTCGAACGCTTTCATTTTATCAACGTTTCTATCTCGCGGTGTAAGTACACCGTATATAGAAACCGTGGACACTTTTTTTTTATTTTCACACGGTCGAATAGTTATATTTTTTCTAAATACCGTTTAACGCAGATGCCCATGTACAACGCGATATACGTGTCGAGCCTTTCGAACGGTCCAGAAATAATTAATAATATTTGATAACGCGCGAATGAACAGACAGCATTGCCGAGTACCGTGCGATAATTCGTTATTCGGAGCTTTTTACACGTTTTCGACGTACGGCGAACACCGTGTACGTACGTCGACAGCTGCAGTTAAAGTTTCTAAAAAAAAAAAAAACCGTTCTCGCAAACGTACGAAATGCGACGCGGCGCGCGCGCGCCAACCGGACTTGTCGTTAATATTTCAAAAACCGCGCGACAAACCGTTTCTTTTCCAGACCAAATCGCGCGACGTTGTTTTACGAGCGCTCGTTTGTAAACCAATATACGATTTTATCTCATGAGATCGGCGTCCCGTACACAATAGCGCGTGTATTAAACGACCGGTCGACTCGTTCGAGGTTATAAAAAAAACAAAATAGTAAACGTAAAATTATTATATTTTTCTTTTTTTTTTTTTTCTCTTCCCCCGCGGACGATTATTTTATGTGCGGCGGCGTTTGTAATATTACTACGCTCGCATGTGGCACGAAGTTATTTAGCTTTTTAATCGAATTTTTATTCGACGAAAACGTGGGCGCGCGGTATTCTAGTCTCGACATCGCGTATTATAACAATTATTGTAATTATTTTATAAACGAATTATGTTGGCAGCGTACCCGTTCTCGTACTATTGAAATCGTCGATCGAATAACGCAATATTGCGTCGACGGCGCCATCTACACAAGTTCGCGTGTCGATTTGTTTCCCGAAAATTTAAAAAAAAAAAAAAAATCCATTTATCTGTGTCGGAATTTTCGATTCTGCCCAATATTATATACAGTGTACAAACCGATTATTATATCGAGGTTTTGATTTCTTGTTTTGTATATTTACGTTTTCGGGTAAACTAAATAAATAGGTTATAAAATAACGGGCGGAGGGGGGCGTACGGTATTAAACCGGACTTGGTTAATTGAAAAAAAAAAAAAAAAAAAAAAAAAAACGAGTAGGTAAACGATGGTAGTATATTATCGGTTTTAAGAAATTCGTGATTACCATATTATCAGTAATAGAACTTAGTATCAAAATGTCGAGTGTCCGTAATTTAAAAAAAATATATTTCATTAAACTAAACCAGTCCGTGACGTCTTTATGTAAATTTTTTTTTTTTTGCTTTTGGTATATCTTTGTTATATTCGCAGTCCGATTATGTAAATGCGCTATCCACGATGTACTAGTAGCTATTGAATATTATTACACATTTTTTTTTTTCTTGAAAAAAATCCACCAACAATTGATACACGTCCTGTCGTAAGTTCTTCGAGTATAGTGTTGACACTGTATTCGATTTTGAAATCGTTTACATTATAGGGAAACACTATACTAAATCAAGTTGTAAGATATAATCGGAATGAGATAGAATCGGTTGCACAATAATATTCTGTACAAAACTGAAACGCGAAAGCCCTTTAAATTTCGTTATTTTCGACGTAGGTAGGTAGGTACATGTTATTATAATACAATATTTTGGTGTCTTTTCGGCCATCGTCGATATTATGCGTAGGCGCGATTGTTTCTGGGTTGCCGTTTCTCAATAATAATTCTCCTTGTACACCGTACAAGGCCCTCTTCTACTCCGATCCTACTCTACTCCTTTCAATCGAGGATTTGTTTATTGTTTTTATTTTCTATAGGGGAGCGAAAACCGTCGTCCGTAAAGTCCCTTCGAGTCCGGTGAACGTTTCGTCTTTTTTTTTTTTTCACTTTTGTTCTGAACCCGTGTCGCGAATTGTATGTGTAAATTATTGATCGTTTGGACATTACGCAGCAATATCTTTAGAAGGTCGATCGGATCGTATTTGTGTTTTTCGGGTTCGGTGTCGGTAGCGCGGCGGCGGCGGCGGCGGCGGCGGCTCTATATTCGCAAGCGGTTCGAACGATATTATAATTATACACTACTTCTACACGAAACGGGTAATATAATGACCGTATGAGAGAATAAATATGTATCGGTATGACCTTGAAGTATACATAACATACATTTTTTTTTTTTTTTTTTAATATTTCACAACGTGGACGGTGCCGCGACTACAATTTCGAGACCCTCGGCACGGAAACGATTTATAGGCTCCATCTCCGCAATCGATATTGGATGCCCAGCCGGGATTTCAGTCCCTATCTGTTAATACTTACAGATTCCTTGTAGGACCGAATAAAATGTATACACGAATCTTGATCTTTATCTATTGTCGTATCGCATAAGGCGCATCACACGAGGTGTCTCGTATCGTCACTCTGTACTGCAACAGGAATTACTGAAATACTGAATTTGAAAAAAAAAAAACAAACAAATGCATTTATTCGATTTTTGTCGAATTTCCATTGAAAATAGAGACTATAATATTGCACTGCGTTGTATTTATCTCTTTTCCGTTACGTATTGGCTCTTTTCGACTCTAGGTCAAACGATCCCAAACTCAGGAACTAGAGTAGTTTAATAGGCGGATTGGAGTGACGAAATTTCGGTTGAAACTGCGAGAGGACGGAGTTTTTCAGCTTTTCATAACCGCACGAGTTCCCCGAACAAAGTCAGGGGGAAATGCAATTTTATGTATGCACGGTGTAAACGTATCAAGGATTCGCCTTTCGGGGGCGGTTTCGACTTTCGACTCATTTCCTAATTAGTTTTACTATTGACGAATTTCATTTTTCACGGGGAGACCGGGGTTCAAATACCCTTACATACGAAAGCGTAATAAAACTCTGGCCATTATAATTATTTTAGATCAATTATATATGTATATAAAAAAAAAAAAAATTATTGTTACGGTGAAT
This sequence comes from Cinara cedri, assembly GCA_902439185.1. Classification (NCBI taxonomy): domain Eukaryota; kingdom Metazoa; phylum Arthropoda; class Insecta; order Hemiptera; family Aphididae; genus Cinara; species Cinara cedri. Next base: position 1,061,406 of record CABPRJ010000483.1, read on the forward strand.
CGTAAGCCGACTGCTAAGGATCTCTGCTACTCTCACGGGTGTTTTTATTTTTGTTCATTATTATTCTGATAGGATATTCCGTTCGGCACGATCGTTTATATAATGTGCTGCATATATACCTAAACGATAATATAATAATAATATTGAAATTACTTGTTAAAAATTACTTGTTCCGGCCCACAAAATGTCGTTTGTTGTTTGTTACACGAATCGTCGGAGAAAAAAATAAATAAATGTAACAACAATTATTATTGTTCGCGGTTGTGCAGTGGGTCCGTCCCGGTGTCTAATAATCTAATGTCAAAAGATTTAAAAACGAATTACGCCACGACCGAAAAAAAAAAATATATATATATATACGTATACACATAGGTACGGAGCTAAACGGTTGAAAAGAAAGGATTGGCGAACAACGAGCGCACGTTTTTTTTTTTTTTTTTCTACCAGTTTACGGAACTCTTCGTACGTAATCTATATTTATAGTAATGTAACCTTCGTGTTGTATTTTTGTACAGATCGTGTACGCTGCTGCTGTTGCTGTAATGCGACAATAATGTTATTGCATACGTATACAGGGCGATTAACTATAATTACAGAAAGAAGATTTCGAGTAAATTTGAATTGTGTACTTATTTACAGTAATATTTTCAAAATCCAAACTCCAATCACGCATGGAGTTGAAAGTCTTATTCGTATACAGAAGTAATAATCGTCACGGTTCGCGATAAAATAATCACTCTGTATGATAATATTATAATTTTTTTTTCCGATTTTATCTTCGAAAAAAAACAACCGCGAGCCGAACGGACCTAACCTTGAGAATGCGTTGGCCATTTTTGCCACGTCTAGAAAAGGCTAGTATTATATGTTTATGGTGTCTACCATGTATTATTATATACAACCGAATCACAATAAAAAACAAAATCAAAAAGAACGGAAACCGTTATTGCAACGAACTTTCCCGGTTTTTCTACGTTATATTTCCCAAATTATGTAGAAAACTACAAGCAAAAACCGTGACCTTCCTTATAATGGACTAAATAAACGAAATTCGCTTTCAGAAAAGATGAAAATCGGAGCAATATTTCTGGTGGAAAAATAATTGTTCGAAGACGCAACAAAAACCTAGAAACACATGCTATAGTAATTATAACACATTCCTCGCTGCGCTTGAGTCTTAAAAATAGTCTAAAAAATAAATTTAGACGGGGCTAAAATATTTATCGGTCAAACTATTATGCTCGTGCTACACCATAAAATAGAAATAGATTGCAACGTTTATCCGGTTTTTACAAACAAATCAAGGGCAAAAGACTGGCTGCTGCGGTTAATATGTATTAATGGAATGTTGTCGGTTTTTTTATATACCCACCGTACTATGTCATATATTACAAAACGAAATTAATTTTTTTTTTATACGATTTTATTTGAAAAAAAGCTTATAATAATATCAACACAGTTCGCGTCTATTTAGATATATTTTATTCGATGTCCTCGGGGGTAAAAGTACATTTGTCGTGTATCTACGTGGGTACATAAAATTATATCGCCCCGATACATACCATAATATTATGCATTTATTTGCATATTGTAATAGTGTGAGCGACGTGTTCTTCGCCGATTCGAAAATCGATAACTCGTGACGAATTGATTACTGGACTGCAGTCGGTGGCGGCACGCATAACATATAGTTGCGGTGACGCGCCCCGAGGCTGTATAGAATCAAAACAATCGTACAATATTTATGCATTTAAATCGTAATCGAATAATCGGAGAAAATCGCGTCGAAAATGCCAACAAATACTAATAAATATGCCGGATCGACCGACTGATCCGATAGACGGTTTCAGTAAACTTATTGCCTCGAGTGAAAATGACTTACAAATAATTAATAAATCGTACAATATTATTTCACCTTAAATTGCAATAATCGACGAAGCGTTTTCTCTGGTGGCTAGGCGCTTCCTGCCCCACCTCGAAATCCAACTTATTTACTTAAACCGGTCGATACGATTGAAAAAAAAAAAAAAAAAAAACATAACCTTACTTTATAATATATACTGTTTACTACCCGTGACTACTAAAGGTTATACTGCTCACGGTTAAAGGCGGCTGTTGTAGGTGAGTAATTGTGAAGGTATTCGTACGGCGGTTATAAAATCTATACTACTGTATGTAACGATAAATCATTGGGAACGATTCAAAAATGATTCTGAGCACAGTAGTATATGATATAGACGTCGTTCGTGTTTTTCCGTTGCTGTCAAGGTAACCAAGAAATCGACGAAAACTAAACAAAAAAAATATCTCGTTTTTCTCAATTGTTAAGAAAACTTCAAGGGGAAAAAATGACCTTCTCAATTCATCCATAAGGCGAAATTTGTTTATAGACACGATGATCGGATCTAGATTTCTGGTAAAAAAAGTTTTATACAAAAAAAAAAAACCACGCATACACTACGTAGTAAAACTAATATACATTCCTTGCTACACTGAGAATTCAAAATCCGAGATTTCTTTCGAATCAAAATAATACGTGAGTTAATGTATAAAATATCCTCACGCGAGTAAATCGCGGAATATTGAAACGTACGAGTCTCCGAAAATTCATTCAATATTGCCGCTGTATAGAAATCACAATAGCGATAATATATTGTAGGTATCTAACCTATATTATACTAACGAATGCGTCTAAAAGTGTACGGAGGATAATATTTATTATCATAATAATATTACGTCGGCGAACATTCGGTAGTTTTTCATTGTCCGCTGACGTGAGATGTTTTATTTATATAATTTACGTACTGCTGTACCGCGGGTCCGTGTAAGTCATTTCAATGTTATAGTATACCCGAAACGCGTAGTTTTACGTGAACGACTTTGGAATTGGGTTTTTGTAACATTCGGTCGAGAGAAGACGAAATCGTCGAAATGTACAATTTTGCCTGCCGGAATTCAACTAAAAATACAAAAAAAAGGACGTCCTGGGGACAGTTGCAACCACTGTTATAGGTAATTTAATGTAAGCATATCTGTAAGCAACGATATAAGCCATTACTTACGAAAAAACGATTCTGAACGGAGTTAAGTTGATAGTGATGCTTTGTCAACAATATATATATATGCTATATTATGGTAAAATAATTAAGTAGGCTCTATATATTTTCTTTAATAATATTTGTTTAATGTTCTACCGATTTTCCCGGTTTTCACAGTTTTTCACATTTGCCGAAAAAACTCGGGGGAAAATATAAAAGCAACCTCTTTAAAGTACCTTCCCACATCGATTTACTTTCAGAAAAGTTGCTACTACACGTAAAAATCGGAGCAAGTCTTCTGGTAGAAAAGTTGTCCACAGAAAAAACAAACATCTTTATAAAACCATACGTTTCTTTGCTCCACTCAGAATCTAAAATACAGTAATTTTTACGATATTGTCCGATTTTGAACTTAAAACTTTTATAAAAAAAAAAAAAAAAAAAAAAAAAATACTAAATTGGGCAAGACTTTTTTTCGACCATTAACTATACAACTTATAACGATTCTCTTATTGAATTTTCGAACATTTGTGTTGGGCCGAAACAGTTTTATCCACATAAAACGATATAAAAACTATAGGAATTGTTCAAAATGTCAAAAGCCTATATAAAATAGTTCAAAAAGCGCCAGAATGTTTTGAAAATTTTACCACGTCTGGAAAAGGCTATACAATTATTACTTGGAGATCGCACACATGAAAAAAATTAAATCGGAAATAATGAAACCATTATTAACGTATACTTTACTATTTTTCCTACTAACGTGTTTTTCCGAAAGAAGAACGAAGAATACTTCACGGAAATCAATATAATGTCCTTCAAAACGCACCAAATAAATAATAAAAAAATGCTACAAGAAAGTTCCTGGAAAGATTTCGTTTGGAGCGAGATTTCCGATACGAAAATTTGGTTACAGACGGAAAAAGCACACGATATTATTTATTGATAAAACGCTCGGAATTAAAAAACGTAAACTCGGTGGATTTGTGCCCAAACAAAAGACACGAGGGCCTGAAAGGTGACCGACCCCGTAATAGCAGACCGAAGAGGCGAAAAACGTATTAAATGTATAACTCGAACAGTAGGTCGGTGTCGTTTCCCGAAAACAAATGTTTCATGATTTTGTTTGTAGCGCATGGTTTATAATAATTTATACTTGTGTGTACAGTATAGCGAGGCAAGAGAATATTTTTTTTATTGCGGTCGTTAAATATCGGATGTCCTACAGATGATCGTAATACTTTATAAATGTAATTCTACCTACGTATATAATCTAATATAGCTAACGACGCATAATCGGGTTTTTTTTTTCTTTTTGTTAGTGGGGCCACAGATATTAATACGCAGAGAGAAAAAAAAAAAAAAGAGTTCAACTACCTATTTATAGTCGGTCTCAGGCGTATATACATACGTATAGCTTTTCGAACGTGTTATAAATATTGGCGTTACAATAAATATAGGTAGGTAAATAAATGGTTTTACGTCGTTTGGTATCATCACTTATTAAAAAAATTTAAAAAAAAAAATAAAACCTCGACAGTCGCCAAGTAAGACAAAACGTAATTTCAGACGCGTTTCGTGATAACTCTGTACTTCCGTACCGCTGAGACGCGTATACGGTAGTTATTAAAACAAGAGCGTTAGAAATTATTTTTTTCCGATCGGCTCTACTCCGGTCCACTTCAAAAAACAAAAGATAATATAAAGATTTATACCGTACAACTGCAATGCAATATTCAAATCAGTAACTTACACAGGGACATCTCTATGGTTAGGGTTTATATTCCCCTTATTGGATTAAAATACAGCTATTTTAATTTTAGTAGTAATTTTATCTTGGAACTGTGTCTTTGGTCCCAGGAAAATAGCGATTAAGTAAATTTTATATGATTTTCAATACGATAAAATCAACTTTTAACTATGGTATAGTTGTTAAACGGCTAAATTACCTAATGGCCTAACTTAAATACCGACGTTTTAAATGACTTCGGTCAATTTAAGATATTTTATTTTTAGTATAATACGACATTGCGTTACATGCAATCATATGAAAAAAAAAAAAAAGCCGAAAATTAACTTGAACACTTCTTTCCGCGGACCAAACTACCAAAGATATATTTTTTGCCGTGTTACAAGGAAAAAAGCTCGATTTATTGAATACAAATTGGATTTTTTTGGAGCCGACCTTTAAATTCTCATTGTCGGTTTAAGTTTTGGCATGACAGAAGAACATTTTACGATTTATTCCCGACTGATTGTTATACATATTACTACTAAATACATAATGCATATATATATCACCCTTTTATTGAGAATTCTTGAAGATACCACTGAATTTTAAAGCGTGCCGGTTCTGTGTCCCGTAGTATAGGCTCCGCTAACTCTGGGGTCGAAAATCGAAAAATAACGCGACTGTTGTCTTGATTGTAAAAACAAAAACAAACAAAAAGAAAAAAAAAAACCGCTTGAAACGTCTCTTGTACCGGACGTCTACGACTGCGTTTCCGAGCCCTTTCTAATTCGAGTACACGCATTTCGGTTTGTCTCTTTATTGTGGAACACGACTGCAGTAGATTACGTCTGCGGGGCGTGTACATTTTAATCTGTGGAGGTCGAGGAATCCCCGTCGGAATGTACATACAGGTATAATATGTAATAGTAGGTACGTAGGTTATACCAAGGTACGTTACCGGTATTATACAAGTAGGTGACTACTACTCTCGGCTACCCGATATGCACGTGTTTACGTGTGCGCGTGTGTGTGCATATACGATGGCATTCAATGGCTCGAAATCCGTCTTCTATTTTTTTTTTTTTTTTTTCTAAGTGGTTCGCGGCACAACAATGGACCCCGAGAGCAGCGTTAATTCTTCGTCGGCGAGCGGTCGGAGGACGCGGCACGCCCGCGCGAGTGGTCGCATACAGCAGGTATTACCTACAACGGCTGCAGCGGTTAGACCACAAGGATACCGACGATGACTTTCCCCCGAAATATGTTTGACGAAAAGAAAAAAAAAAAAAAAAAAAAAAAATCTCGAAACAAAAGGAACGATAAAACAATTATTGTTGTACGCTGTTGCGACGAAATTGTACAAAAACCGATCGCGCGTTTCGTCGTCGTTTTCGACGAGTCGTCGGTCGCGCGCACATAACGATATCTCATTACACGGATCGCCGTACGCAGAACGGGCATGTGTCCAAACACAAACCCGGTGCAGTGTTCGGATTTGAAAATGTTTCGAGGAAGGCTCCATGAGAAAAACTCTTTAAACGGTCACAGTTATATATGGTATTGCATGGAATCACTGTAGATACGTACAAGATAGTGCTTGAAACTATTGGCGTACACATTTTTATCTTTCAGCGATAGTTTTGTTTTGCGTGGAAAATGCGAGCATCTGAACACGTGCCGGTTCTGCATTCAGCGATTCGTGTACGAACTGCGAGAACTTAATGTCGAGCGACACTACTCGAAAGTGTAATATGTTTCGATTTTTCACGCCCATATAATGTGTATTATCAATATTGATAAATAACAATAATTACCGGTTTTTAGTGTACCGAATGTTTCAATAATGGGCAGACACTCTCGCTCTAAATGCAAATACAAATCAGCGAATCACCTTGGGTGGACTGCCGATATTCGTCTGGAAAAAAAAACAAAACGTGGGCGAGTTAAAATAATATTTCACCCGATTAAGATTAAACAAATGATAAAAAAAAAAAAAAGCATTCGGTCAAAAATTTAACGAAAAATAAATATTTCCAACTCGTCGGGTTGAAAGTTAATAACATTAATGATATCCAACAGTTCCAATCAATCGTTCGTTTTCGACCCATGTAACTGTTAACTCTGAATGTTTATACAGAAATTAAACTATAATTTTAACAGCAAAAATTTCACTTGATTAACTATAAATACCAAAATCAATTTTTTTTTTTTCCCTATATTTTTTCATTTATAATATACGAGGAATTGGGAGGGGGGAAGGTTAAGTTCTGGAGAATGATCTCACAGTTTCATCTCATTCGTTCAAACAAATTCATCTCACAATGATTTCAATGGAAATTACTACATATTGAATCCATCATTTTCACCTAATGCATTCTTAAAATCTATTCGATCTCAAAAATTCAATGTAAATCTCGAAAGATGATTATAAATATCTATCTTTAGATGATAGACCGTAGATGTATGAGACAAGTCTCATAACGACTTTCAAATGTAAGATTTACAGAGACTTTGATTTACGTAATTTTAGTGCAATCACATATATTTTCGTTAATTTCACTTGATCTCAATCGATTCATTATTATTCATCCCATTTTTCCAAAACACGTAGATTTCTGACCAAATTAATCTCAATTATCGCATACGTTTCATTTATCAAATCAATAAAAATATTTGTTTTATTCAGTGTCACCATTTTTTTGTTTTCTCGATCAACCTCACCGGGCACATTAAGTTTGAAACAAGTTATTTTTGCGGACGTTTACTCGATTTTTCCGGAGGGGTTATTGTAGTATCATTAAGACTCGGAAGATATAGGAGCTAAAAAATTGTAAAATATACATGAAAAAATGTCAAATATTCAGACAATTATTTATAGTTAATTATTCAAAAACATACAAAAGATAAAGATTAAATGCGAACCACACCGTTGACGTTAAATTAATAATAGACTGAGATGATAAGAAATAATAATAAATAACCGTGTTAAATAATATTAAGTTTAATATTCAAATATTATTTAAAATACATTGGTTATGAAAGAAAAAAAAAAATCAATTTTTAATACGCATAAAAAGATGTAAATATCAATGAAATCGATGAAATATGTACTTTTTCTTTAAAACTAACGAAATATGTAAATTAAATGTTCGATTTTTTAAACTCTCCATTGTATAAAAATAATTTCTAGCTTGGTCTGCAATGTGTGTACAGAAAAATACGCAACTTCTATAACTTCTAAGCCCCAATTATCATCAAGCAACATAACTGAGGATTTATATATATTATATAGATTATAGGATTATACGGTTTTAAAAGTTAAAATCCACAAAAAAGCACTTGAAAACATTAAAAGCCTTGAAAAATTACTTAACAAATACATAAAAGTGCAAAAATAATAGAGGAGCTTAACATTCTCCCCTCTAACGGATTTATTTTATAAATATCACAAAGATTATTAAAAAAAATTTTAATTTGTACGAGTTTGTTTAAAATAAATAATTTAATCATTTTTGTAGTGGTAGGAAATTTAATTTAAAAACTTAGAGCCATTAGAGGAGGACTTTAAAACCCCATCTATCATTTTTACTTTTTTAAATGTTTCTCAGGGCTTTTTTCGGTGTTTTCAAACGCTCTTTTGCGGATTATAAAATAATGTAAATCCGGTCTCTATTTACAAGTAAGCGTAATAGGCCAGCACATATACGTCCGTACGGTATACACCACTCAGCTTTCGATTTTTACGTCTCCTGTTTACGCGGTCAATGAGCCAACGAAACCTACTTTTTAGAATGTTATAATTGGCGATAATAATAATGACGTGAGATAAATTTCGAGTTTTAACGGTATACTCTCTCGTACATATTATTATTATAATATTACGGTGTAGAAAACAAAACGGGCCAAACGCTTAAAACCGTCCGCAATGTAATCTACGAAATAATATTATAATATCGTAAGTATGAGTATGTAACGGTTATCGCTGCCACCTTTTGGTTTGGTTAATGTGAGAAACTCGACTGCTTTTCCGTAACATAATAATATTTATTATTTTCCTTGTCGCGCGCATGTGAACGAAAAAAATTAACCGCCTTGTACACCGTGTACCGTTTTTTTTTTTTTTTTTTTTTTTCCCCTTT
>CABPRJ010000483.1:1079848-1108309 GCA_902439185.1 Cinara cedri
AAAAAAAAAAAAAAAAAAAAACTTTCAAAATACGCGCTTATGTGCAAAAAATACTTTCAAATTTATACCGAATGCAACTAACTGATTCTGCGAGCTGTGAAAAGTATTCATTTAAAATCTCAGTATACATTTTTCGCGTAGTCATCGCTCATATACATACATTTCTCATACGTTCTCAGTGACGATACAGAGGAATTCTAAGAGCACATAATATGCAGTTAACTAAGTAAAACTACTTAAAAAAGTATACTCAACCACCCATTTTTTTCATAACTACTATAAATATATTTTTAGTACCAAAGAGATTAAAAAGAAATACATTTTGTAAAGTTTTCATTACGACCAACGTTTAAAATACACATACGACGTAGAACGAAAAAACAAAGGGACAAATACAATTAATACAATTGTAAAAAAAATAAAAAATTCTCCGAACATTTACTTGCGCTCGTCTTCCCTGGGACCAAAGATATATAAGTAACCGACCAAATTTTCGAACGCGACACGTTTGACCAACGAGAGACTCTCGTTTAGTCTATGTTATGATGATGGTTCTGTACATCCCCCCCTCGTTTTTGTACGCATGCTTTTAAATTACATTGAGTGTGGCAAAGAAGCTATTATACAGACTGTCCCACGAAGATATTCAAGGGGTATATCTTCGTGGGACCGCCTGTATAGTTTTAATAAGACGTAGTTTTTCTCCCCGCAGAAAACCCCTTTTCGGTTAGTGAAAATGATCCGATTTTTTCGCGCAATATCTATCTTCAACATTTCCAACAAGATTTTCCAACAGTTTTTTAAAATAAATTTCATTTTTTTTTTTTAAAGAACCACGAACAAATGTCGATACGTATTCGTTTGAATCGTTTGATTCTCGTCGCTATAACACATACTTTAAGGCTGTAAGGGTGAGGAAAAAACCCACGACTTATACACCGTACAATCGACTTATAACCAGTTTACCGAGTCCCGCTCATAATCGGTTTTCGATCGCGATGGCTTATGGTGGCTTTCGGTGTACGAACTATGAAGTACTTCCCCAAATCAAACCGCGTAAACGCCTCGTCGACTTTCCGCCGAAACAACAGTGGCGGTCTACAATGCCCAAACCGTGAAATATGTCCGGGGGTTTTATTTTCGTAAAATCATATTTTCACCGCGTCTTTATGATATCACGACGTTAATCGATACGATCGGGTTACCGCGGTATACATACACACGTATATATATATATAGTCCGTATACCGGTGATAACAAATAAATAATAATACGATTTGTAATATCATTATGTAGTTCACCGGAGTGTTAAAGAAATAATAATACAGATACGCGTGCCGTGCGGTAAAAGCTAAAAACGCGCGTTGATCGATTGTCGATATTACTCACCTATATATACTTTCTATTTTATTATTATTATCCACGAAATTTCCGTAGGTACCTTTATTATTATTATCGTCGTGTTTACGGGATCGAAATCGACGGAACACAATACACCTCGGTGTTTACACTATAATCGAATTTTATCGGGGAAAAAAANTTAAACTTAACGTTCTATATAAAGTATTCTATATAATATTTTGTATAATATAATTATATATTAGTAATATATTTCGATGTACAATAATCTCTATATAAGTGCTTAAAAAGAAAAACAATATACAACAGTTCAGAATTATAAATACAAATAATTATATCACAAATCAATGATTATAATATTTACCCTGTGTAACACCCTCGGGGAAAAAAAAAAAAAAAAAAAAAAAAAAAAAAAAAAAAAAAAACCAGGAAATTTAACGTAAAATACACACAAACGACCGGGACAGAACGGAACAGCGACGGTGATGGTCGTGCAGCACTACACGCGTATTTATCATTGAATATTACGATTATAATATAATAGAGGCCGATTTTATACTTTTAGGAACAAAACATACTGAATATTATTTTTGCACCGGTAAAACGTACACGCTGAATAGGCTCGCGCGCAATTGTAATCGTACTTGTATTGTATTATTATAATACCGGCGAAAAAAAAAAATGAAAAAATAGCAAAATCGGACGAATCGAATAAACGACAAAAAAAAATTACACGGTTTCACCGTGCGCGCATTGTTTGTCCCCCGTTCGCGGTTATATTCTTCTGTTAAGAGGAAAACTTCCATTTCCGTTGGGACTTTTGGGCTTTTGAAAATAATATTTCTAAACGCTACATGATAACAGTGTATTACGTGTAGCTCATTGAGTTTGCAGTTTTCGATTACATAGTAAAACCGCCCCGTAGGAAGTATATTCCCTTTTCCAACAGCGAATCACCAAAGTTCTCTATTGCAGAGCACGTTTCGAGCAATACAAAAACTCGAATATAAAAACCAAAACCGAATGAACTATATTTGTTAAGGTCTGTGGAGACTCGTTAATGATAATTGTCGAAAACGTGTAAAAAGCCACGAGCAGTACCGTCGGTGCTTTCCCCCCCCCCCGATTCGTTTGAAATACTCGGACCGTTATTTTTATACGTCGGATTACGGCCAGTAAAAATCCGAGATAAAACAAAAATCACTGTACAATAAAACATCCGGTAAACTATATTATATTGTTTTATAATATATTCGCGAGCTCTTTTGAAATTTACTTGATCATTTTTACGCGCGTTTGTAATTCCCTAGCGAATTTTAACATTTAAATAATAATACTCGTATATCAGATATACGTTAATGTCATCGTAAAAATTTTTATCGCGGAATTCATTACCTAAAAATATTACCTAGAAATGGAGCATATACGGTTGGTTTTACGACGAGGATTTTTTTTTATTATTGTTGTTGTTATTGAATTTTTGTGCGGTATGTTTTTTGCGTACGCTGAGTTTTTTTTGCGATATATTTCGTTTCAAATACATTACGAACAATCAAACGTGTGTGTGTGGCCTCGTAATCGACACCGAAATAAAATATAGAGCAGGCGTTTTTAATTATTGATTTGTGTAGGTGTTAAATAACGACCGAACGAAAACTTTCCACGGTCCACGCTATATAAATCCAGCACGGCGTAAATGATATTATTTTCGTTTTTGAAAATAATACTCGTGGAAAAAAAACTGCTTGGTGATAAGTGAACGTAATCGGACTGCAGTGTAACAGAATGTATAAGTAACGTATTTATATGCTTATGATAATTTTTGCCCGAACAATACCATGCGCTTTTTTATTCAATTATTTAAAATGTTATCTACCCGTTCAAGTAAGCTCTGTGACTTTGAAATATTTTAAATTACGTCGACGCTCGGCGAATTCGCTTTATTTTAAATACATTTATAACCATAACTTGTATTTTATTCCGACTAGTGTGTTATAAAAGTTTAATTTTTAATTCATATTTGTTCGTCAACACGAATCGAATCGTCTCATGGATAATAGATTGTTAACTTTTATCTTTATTTAACAGTGACGTAGTGAAAATGTTTTTCAATTCACCGCTATAGCTAGGGTTTCAAATAAAAAAATCACAAAAGTTTGAAGTCGTGTGTGGTTGTACAGTGTACAAAAAGGTTTATGAATTAGACTGGAACGTTTGCTAACTTGATACCGCGAATTCATGAAATATATTTTTTTTTGTTTTCCGTTATAAGTGACCTAAGAGAATTTTCCAAGGGAATAACAATAAAAGAAACACCCTATAGCTGTTGCTCACAACAGAGCTATAGAATCGAATTTTGCCCGCTTATTTTACATAAAATAAATATTCTATAACAATAAGTAACCGAATACTTTAATAATACAATACTATACTATGCTACGATTATAAATATTTCCAAAAAAAGATTGATATTTGATCATGAAATCGGTACCGGTAGGGGTTGAAAGATTAAGTTCATAAAGAGCACATTGTTACTAATGTCACGCGTAGACAAAATTGATTCCCTCCGCTTCATTTGGGAAGTCTGAACTAACAGGTGTACAGAGCTAAAAATACGCACTTTATCCGTATCAACATGGTTAAATTAATATTGAAATTCATCGTAACTTTTGTCCTTTCAATAAAAAAACAACTCTAATTTCCGAGTTTCACTTGATTTAGTCCAAAGGAAGCCGCTAGAAATGTCTCAAAAAATAATTGGAAAAAATATTTTTTTATTATACAACAGAAACATTATACAGTTTTCTGAGAAAATTCGATAAAAATTAAGGAGAAATATTTAGAGGAATTTTACGAACGCGACGGGGTAGGTACCAAAACAAATATTACGCGTCATTAAAGATATTTTGGCGTTTTCGGCGTGTACATGGTTGCAATATCTTCGCCGAAACGTTTTGTTTACTGAAGAGTATTTTACCAATGGATAACCACTGTGGTCGAAGTGAGTAAACGTAGTTTTCAATTGTTTGCGGATTCCGACAAACTGGTCGCCGAAAAGTGCATTCGGTTATCAAACAATATCAGTTGCAGTAAACAATATCATAAAAAAAACAGGTTTTTTTGTACTGAGCTATCGTAACGCGGTCGCTCAAAAACTGCATCGCCAAAACACGCCTGTTGCTTATAAATGTTCGCCACGCCAATGATGCCTCGAATATTCCGTTTTGTTCGTTCAATTTTATTTGCGTATTCGGCATGATGTGTATCATAATAAAATGATTTAATAAACGACGTGAAAATGGAAAAACGAGAGAAACCGCGCGTCGAACAAAGTCGGTAAGCATCTCCGACACAATAATAACATAATAATTCGACTGCGGCACTTTTCGAAAATTCGTTTTATACGAGTTTTTCAAAATATTATATCGTCAGTGCTTGAATAGATTTTTAGAAATTATGTTTATAAATAATATACGCATTATTATTATTGTAATTCACGATTTCGATACACGATTTTCGCATAAAAAACTATGACGATATCAACCGTATTGACTATAGAAATTACTGCGGTTGGCCAATATGAAACGGTAACGGTTTTACGATCTCTATCGTGGCGGTTATCGTGTTGATTTTTGAAAAACTCATTGCCCGTCGTTCAACGTGATTCGAATTGATTATTATAAAACGGAAACCATTAAACTATAGCCACCGCGCCAATAAGTCGTAAAATATATAAGTAATACGATGATCGGATATTATTAAATCGCGAAATCTTTATTTTTTTTTAGGATACCTATACGAAAACGATAATTATCTGTTTCATTGTTCGCGCGCAATACAAAAATCGAGCTTGTGTATACGATTTGAGGATGCGAATATTGTGATATAAACATGAGTGCAGACCAAACCGCGTCAAACCATACGGCGATGTTTAAACGCCCACCCATCCGTTCCTTTAAAATTTTAGTTTATTTTCAACAATACGGGCCAAGCCCAATTACAGAATTAGCAATAAAATATTGTAACATGTGAAATATAAAAACAGCAAATAAATATATTACAAAAAAAAAAAAATCTAATGGATCACTATTTGTCATGCGCATCATTCTAAAGATTGGCTGGTTCTCAACATAATTGGCGTTGCACTTAGGTATAACAAAATGGATGTATACATGAAAATGAAAGAGATTTTAAAATTAATCAAAGATGGTAAAACAGGAGAGTCAATATAACCATCTGTTATAAATTGAGAAAATTAGGATTGACAGCTCTCCAGACTTCTCTCAGCTAAGGAACATAAACCAAGCGTGTGTAAAACTGGATAATAATCGCGAGGAGGATGCACAATATTTAAAATAAAAGCTGCATACTTAAGGGATTTTCGCTGACTCTTTCAATTTGCTCACTCCCACGTAAAACAAAAAGATCCCAAACAATAGCTCCGTGTTCCAAAATAGACCTTACCCTAATAGACACAATATTGAAGGAGATAGTAATTTAAACTCTCTATAAATTATTTTAACGAAACCAAACATTTTTAGGGTTTTGCAACGCAAATGACAACGAAACTTAAATTCGCGGTTAAACATGACCCCCTAAGTCAGATACTTTATTACGAACTCGTACCTAATAAGGGATTAGCGTCGATAGAGTAGGAATAATTAAATCTCTCCCGGGATCTGTAAAAAGACATTATGTGACATTTAGAGAAATTCAGTTCCGATCCATGAACATTTGGCAAAGACACTAAAGAATTAATATAATTTTCCAATGAATGGCAGTCACTAAGAGAATTAATTTTCAAAAATAATTTGAGATCATTAGTAAAAAGAAGAAAGCGACTGTTGATAATAACCTCTTTAATATCATTAATAAATAATGCAAAAAATAGAAGAGAGCGAAATGACCGCCTTGTGAAACACCAGATGTTGTTTCGGTGATGGGATAATGATGGGATTACGTGGGCTTAACCTCGAAATCACAGAAAAAAATCTACTCTATACACTAAAGTATAAATATAATTTACATAATTACACCAGAAACGTTTTTTTTTTTTTTCTAATCAGGCCATAGTTTTCTTATTATATCCGATCGTAAATATTGGTGTTGCCGTCCATGAACGTCATTATTACCAACAAAATGAATAGGTACTGGTTGGAGTATACACGGTACCACGTTACCTATCTCGGGTTTGATGACCGTAGATTGCATACTGGCGGCGAATTCGTTGAGACTATGTGCATAACGATTATGTCGAATTTTCATTTTTTATGAAATATTCGTAATATTATTTGGGCGTCCCGTAATTTCACCAAAAAGAACTAGGCGAATTTATCCTTTTCCCCTTGTCCTGCCCCCTTTAACACACAGCTCTGGTGCACACCTCCGAGCGCGTTAAATTACACCGTTGACGAAGAAAATTCCACAATAATATCATCGTTGATCATTCGGTATTGTGATTTGAAATCGTACGAGTCCGTGACATTGATTTTTTTATGTTTTAATATTCTCTGCTGTTCTAACTGCGAGATCCCGCGGGTTCGGATGCAACCGGATTAAAGTGTACGGTTACAGCGAGTCGACAAAAAAAAAAAAAAAAAAAAAGAAAGAGAAAAATCAGTAAGCTATTTACGATGAATAATCGCTTGAAAAACCGCGAGTGACTCGAACAAATAATATACTTATACAATACTATATTATAGTTGTACACCTACCTACTATTTTTTTTTTATTTTTATTTTTTTTTTTAAATATTTTTTTAACATATTGTACGCGCTATAATAACGTCGCGGGAGATAATTTATTATTTCATTTTTTTTTTTTTTTTCGTTCTACTCCGGACCACTTTAGAGACGTCGCAGCGGAGAAATAACAATATTGTTTTCGCGGTCGTGACACGTCAATAATTCACCCTAAATACCCGTCCACGCCGCGGCCTAATACCCGACCGCGGACAATGAATATTATAAATAGGCAGGCAAGTGGTAAATAAATAGATCGCGGTCGAGATGACGAAACGGATAACGTGTCTGCGGTACTGCGGACCGAAAAGAAAATGTACATAATCATCCGCCGTCGCGTATCATATTGGGTATAGACTCGGCGGCGGCGGCGAAACGCGTTTTCAATTCAATCCTTTACCCGAAAGAATAATATAATAAAATATATACGAGGTTTGGCTATTAAATAACGAGACTGCGCGCGCAGAGAGCGTCCCAAAATGGTTAGGGGAAAACCGAATACAGCGCTGGTTGCCTGGAAGTGTTTATTATGCCAGTACGAAATTGGGTTTTTGTTGGTGCATTAGTATTTTTTTCTGTAGCGTTTAGAAACGAACATGTTTTTTTCTCTTGCCGAAAACGATGTGTGACGAAAAACATGAGCAACGGATAAACGTAAAATTTTCTCGTTAAACTAAAAAAAAACTCCAACTGAGTGCTATAAGTTGTTAAAAGAGGCCTATAGTGAGGATTTCCTATCTCGGGCGCGTNAAGGTCGAGAGTGCACCGGAATCCAATTCAGTCGTAATCCAAATTCAAAACCATGCTGATCGTTTTCTTCGATATCAACGGCATCGTGATAATTGAATGGGTTCCAGATGGTCAAACTGTGAACCAACATTACTGTTTGACAGTTTTGGCAACATTGCGCGAATGGGTTCGTAAGAAACGGTCGATATTGGAATATGGATATGGGCATCTGTCCATAACGCGCTGTCTGTGAAGCGTTATTTGGCCGCTCGAGGCACTCCAGTACTCGAACGCGCGTCTTACTCGCCCGACTCGGCGCCCATGCGACTTTTACTCGTTTCCGAAGATAAAGTCTGCGTTAAAAAGAATCCGGTTTGAGTCGATGGAAGAGGTGAAACGAAAATCGGCGGGACTCCCGAATGATCTTACGAAAACTGGACTTCCAGCACTGCCTCGAGCAATGGAAGAAACGAATGAAACGGTGTGTGAAGAGGGGAGGAGAGTATATTGAAGCGGAACATTTGGTTGTGGAATAATTTTTAAAATAAAACCATTTGTCATAAGCAGTCTCGTTGTTTAATAGCCACCCCTCGTATGTATGTATGTATGTAGGTTTGTAAGGTAATAACGCGAATAAACGTCATAAATATCGTTGTTGTTTATTTTTTTCTAGCCAACGTCCGTTTCCCATAAAAGGGGCGCCGATTCCGATAACGTTATTCTAATTACAACGGTACACGAGCGGCGACGGTGACACAGTGTAGTAGTTATATTATTTTTTTTCTCGCGTTCAACCGGGCGCACTGCTGCGAATGTCCTTCCCGCCCGACCGCCGGTAATGATATCGTTTCGCCTTCTCTTATCGTTCGACTCGCGGGTTTCTCGCTCCGACGGCTCATGGACAACGTTATCGTCGAACGGTATCGTATACATACGACGTGGATGTCCCCCGTTTGTACGGCCGCTGTCCGTTCGGCGCGCGTACGCCGCGGGCCCGGCGACGTGCCCAACGTCACGGCCAGGACACGAATACGCATTATCGTTACGATATCATACGAATCATATCATACAATATCATACGAATATCGTTCCGTACGAGACGCGCGATATCTGGTGGCGACGCAGCCACCGTTTTTGCGTTTGTCCCGGACGTTTACTATGGCGCGGTGCGCGCGATAATGCTGGTTTGGCGGTCGCCCGGCCGGAGGCGCATTCACGTTATCCGACGGAATGAAATACGAGAAGCGTTGAAGCGTTATTTGGCCGCTCGAGGCACTCCAGTACTCGAACGCGCGTCTCACTCGCCCGACTCGGCGCCCATGCGACTTTTACTCGTTTCCGAAGATAATGTCTGCGTTAAAAGGAATCCGGTTTGAGTCGATGGAAGAGGTGAAACGAAAATCGGCGGGACTCCCGAATGGCCTTACGAAAACTGGACTTCCAGCACTGCCTCGAGCAATGGAAGAAACGAATGAAACGGTGTGTGGCGAGGGGAGGGAAGGGGAGTATATTGAAGGGGAGCATTTGAATGTAGAATAACTGTTATAGTAAAACATTTTTTCGTAATCGGTCTCGTTGTTTAATAGCCACACCTCGTATTTACCCGGGGTTTCCGCTTACGGTACGCGAAATCGACGACCGGACGGGGCGTTTTGAATTTTCCGCGGGTACTCGCAAGACCGGAGCAAAGGAATTCCTTTTTCGGCGGGTCTAGGCGGAATCGTGGCGAAAAAACAAAACAAACGGGCCATACGACGGGTGGGCCACTGTTGTCGGTGAGAAGCCGGACAGGTAGAGGGAAAAATGAATGCATATCCGTACGTACGCAACGATTGCAACCGTTGCTGACGAAAAACGGATTCCGAGCGGAGTTCGGTTATACGCGTTTTGAAAGATCGATTTGAATATTAATAACGGTTTGAAAATACGCAATACGTTTCGTACATTTTCCCGGTTTTTCTCGTTTATTGTGAACAAACCCCTGAGAAAATCAAAAGATTAACTTATTAAAGTCCTACTCCGGGAGAATTTCCTTTCTGAAAAAGTGCCACACTTGAAAACCGGAGCAAGATTTCTGGTAAAAAAAAAATCGTCAACATTCTGAAAGCGATTTCAGGATGATTTTTCAAATCGTTTCGCCAACGTGTACCCGTAAACGTGATATTATCACGTTTTATCGGTAGAAATTCGCTGTAATCAAATATCTCTAATAATAAAAAAAAAAAAAAACCTGTATGATTCTATGTGTCGGTTTAAACAGGTGCGCTATATGATGTCGCGTTAATCAATCAATTAATAATTAAAATAATATTTCGTTCGATCTTGACCGCGCGGTTAACCATCAACGATAACTCGTATAGGTAATTGATCGGCGGCGTGCTTTCCGATAATAATTATTTTTATACCGTTTTAAGGGGATATTCGTCGGCGAGATCGACAATGAAAGTCGTATCAGCAGTTCCAGTACAGTAGTAGTATCTAGCAGTAGTATCAGTAGTAGTAGTAGTAGTAGTAGTAGTTGTAATAGTGGTAATTATAGTCATAGTAGTGGCAGCAGCAGTAGTACGTGTCTATCGTTCAATCCACAATTATCAATAATTGATAAAAAGTAGATAAAAAAAAAAACGGATTTCTTTTCGTACAAAGAATTCTGTGCGTGCCGGAAACACAAACGCGACCTTGAAATGGCATCGCCACGGTTTTTGTCGCCGTCGGAGAGTGACGGTCGTCTGAAAAATGAAAATGCGGCCGGCTACAATGATATTTCACTGTTTCCGTTCTCTCGCAAAGGATAATATTATCATAATACCACCGTTATTTTGTAAACCGCGGCATTCGGGCATTTTATCGCGACTTTTCTACTTCGAAATGTCGCCTACTCGACAAAGCGGCGTAGTTTTTCATCCTCCCTCTCGCCTCATTATCATTTTTTTTTTTTATCCCACTCGCTTTTTCATCGTATAAATCTTTTGGGCTTGAGGGTTTTCACTCGGGTCATCGATTTCCTTGGACCAGTGTATCGGGTTTGGACCGACGGACTTCTTGTTTTTACGTTAGCGGTGCTGCAATCCCTTTATCATTTTGCGGAAAACCGTCTACTTATATACAATACAGATCAGTCGTACGTGAGAACATCACCCGAAAATTGTTCGATAACGGACACCGGGTTTGCAACGTATACGTAAATAATTCTCCGGAAATTCTGAAACAACCCTCGAATAAATATTTTAGTTTCAAGATTATATTTTCCGTCGTTTCCGCTTACGCGGTATTTATTAGTAGATATCGGATTTCTATTCTATTAAAATCCACAAAAAGGCGTTTAAAAACCTCAAAAAAAAGACACGAAAAAGAGACATTTAAAAACATTTAAAAAAATAAAAATGATAGATGTGGTTTTAAAATCCTCCTCCAATGCCTCTAAATTATTAAATCAAATTTCCTACCGCTACAAAAATGATAAACATAAAACGATTTCTTTCATAAAAAAAAAAAATTACTTTTTATTCATTTTCAGAAAAACTATAAATCCGTTCTCTTTTTATTAGTAACCTGTGAAAAATAGTTCGAAATTTGAAAATCTCGTGGTAAATTTATCAACGACAAACGATAATTCGCTTCGGTCGACAAAATATTATACGTAGAACTAATACCTCCGAAAGTTGTGTGCGGGAATTAATCGACAATATCTATTATTTCAAATGCAACATTTTTCAAACAACCCGCAATAATCGTAAATTAACAGTATAATTATCGTATAAAAAAATGTCCGCGATAACCCAAAAAATTTAAATTTTATTTTGCAATTGGTAAAAATAGAGGCTTATATAAATACCGAATATACGCAATCAATATTGTAGAGACTAAAGATCCCCTCCCGTCCTGAAAAAAAATATTTGGACAGAGGATAGACGTAATTTAGATTTACGCTTTTTTCCGTTGCGTCTAAAATCGCTGTAACGGATCGCCGGATCACGCGGCCACCTGTTGGCGTGTAATTTCAGCGGCTGTCACTATAATCACCACCTATACAATAATAAATTATTACGGATTTATCGCGATTAAAATTTAAAAAAAAAAAAAACACATAAAATCTCTAAGTGGATGTAATGCACGCGATTCGAAAACATGCAAACGCTACAGACTTTAATAAGCCACGGTGTTCACCCGAATTTCCTGCACGGACGGAACACAGACCAAAACTAATCGCGCGGCTTAAATGTAAACAAACTAAAAAAAAAAAAAAAAAACCGTTTCATAATAATTTATAATTGTTTTTTTTTCCCCTTTTTAGACGATTATGGTAATTTCACATTTTCCGCTATAAAAATCTCGCGTAGATTAAGTATACTACGGGCGCGCGCGCTGCGTATATCCTGTAGACAATAATGTTTAAGAGGAGATAAACTAAATTGAAAAAAAAAAAATTAAATAAATACTCCGTCGGAAAAAATTGGAGAAATTTAGAAAATAACAAAGATCACGTTTTATTTTTTTTTTTTTTTTGTCCGATTAGCACTGCGATTTTACTATTGTTATTATTTATTTTATTTTTTTTAATTATTATTCGAAACCGGTCGTCGCGGCCACGGCACAGTGGTACTGCAGATACGCGTAGTCACGTCAAAAACTAGTACAAACCTTTATTTATTTAGGATTTAGATTCTGAATGTAGCAAAGAATGTATTGGTTTTACTGAGTTGTTTTTTTTTTTTTAAAACTGTGTACAAAAATTCTACCAGAAATCATGCTCGGATATATACGTGCGACACCATTTCTAAATAGGGAATATTGTCCAGATGGTACTTTTATGAGGACATCTTATGATTTTCCAAGCGGTTTTCATAATATCTGGGAAAAGCCAGGATAAAACGTACGAAAATTATTATAATTAACTTTTATTATTTTCTGTTGTTTGTTGTAATTCGGTCGAAAATATTCGTAGTGACTTGAGATTTAGACGGAAAACTTATATTTGTCTTTTCTAAACGCGATATAATTCAAAAACGTTCAAAAAGTTTAAGCCATTTTTGAGCTATTAATAGACATTTTAATTTTTCGAGTTTTATACAACATTTTTACTCGGTAGCTACTTTGTAGTCAAATTGTTAAACTTAACAGAAATGCTTGAAAATTTAACAGGAGGTTCATTAACAGTCTGGCTTTGTGGTCAAAAAAAAATTGCGTTTAATGTAGTATTTAAGGAATATTAATATCAAATTTTGACGAAAATTGTTTGAGAAAAAATGATGTGAAACAAAATCTAATTTTTCAATTATTTTTTTTTTTTGAACTTATGTATATTATCGATTTAAGAACAGTGGTAAATTGAGCGGACTGACTTAGTTTTGAATATAAAGTTTTTTGAAGTTCTGATATTATGCAGATATTGCATGTTATATTAAATAACTAAATAGTTAAAGACAATATTTAGTGTTTACCATAACATAACATTAAATCGTTGACAAAGCATCACTATCAACTGAACTGCGCTCAGAATCGTTTCTTCGTTAGCAATTGTTTATCGTTGCTTACAGGTATACATTAAATTGCCTATAACAGTAGCTGTACCCATTTCCATTATTCGAGGACGTCTTTTTTTTTTTTTGTATGTATTCATTTATAAAGGAAAAAACGCATACAAAAATTGAAAAAAAAAGAACGGAATCAATTTTTTTTATTATTACATATTATTGTGAGAGGTTTTTTTTTTTTATGCTAATAATAATTATTACAATCTTATATTCTGCATTATAGTAATCCGTAATTTAAAAAAAAAAAAAAAATGAGACCGTTTGATACATTAAAAGTTTAAATTAAAAACAGGTAATACGAGGTATGGATACGCGTTTTTTTTTTTTCACTCTTTCAATATTTCGCAATTATTATATTAATATTTGTACGGTTTTTTTTTACCTATATTATGATAACTACTGCGCCATAAAATTATTCGCGGTTTAATGTCATTCGCACAATAAAAAACGAATTATGAACGATAATTTTCAAAACGAGTATAATATACACAATACTATTTTACATGACAAAACCTGTCGGGTATTACAGTCGACTTCGCAGCGAAACCACGTAAGTTGATTACAGCCGAAGTTTTACAATGGAAACAAAAACCTATTGTGACGGACTTGGAAATTTACGGCGCAGTACGGTCAGTGGCGTAAATACTGCGTAGGAAAAGTGGACACACGCCACGGGCCCGCAACTGATGAGGGCCCTAGCAATGGCCTAGGCGACCAAGGTCCGGGGCATTGTTGGACAGGTGAGAGTCGTTTTGAAAGACCTTTTCGGCCGTTAAGACTTAATGCAATATTTTTCCACGGGCATTATAGACGTTCCAATCACGCCACTGAGTACGGTGCGGATTGACACAAGTAATAATAATTATGTCAATTAACGAGATTTTGCTATCGTGTGTTACTTTATGAAAATATAACATATTATATTATGATAACGTTAAAATGCGTAAAATAAATAAAGTGCGTCCAATGAAAATTCCGACGTACGAGGTTTCTACTTGCGGACCGACTACACGTTGTATCGGACAAATTATATCGTATCAAGAGGCATTTGTTCCGTTTTTGCTTTTCTAGCGGACAGTATAATTATAACAAAAATGTTTTCACGAGTGAAAACAAACGAAAACGCTTTTGAAATCGGTTTCGGCGACGAATTTATCTATCACGTAGACATTTTTAGACGAATTACATTTTCAAGACGGCCCAACGGAGGCGTTTTAAATCATCTAGTAGCGTTTTCCATCATTCCGCGGTATAACGCGCATAGCGATATCACACTACACCAATAAATCTGATAACGCACCTAATTATTGGAAGTGGAACATTGGAACATAGTTTTTCGTATTATCGGTGCACGTGTATCGGTAATTTGATAAAAGTTATCAGAATAAAGTACATATCACAATTCAAAATGCTTATCAAATACTATAATATACACGAACAAAATCTACGGTGTTTTTTTTTTTTTTTTTTTTACACTCGTTTTGATAACAATATTTCACTACACCGTCATATATAATTTGTGTTATGTACCGCACTGCTGATGGCAGACGATAGCGGGCAAAAAGTGTTATCCGGAATTATTCAGAAATACAAAATGCAGTCGGATGGAAAGCGATAAAAAAAACCAACCGCGCTTTGCATTTTTCTTTTTAAACAACTATAACTCAACAAGTATCTATTTAATATTGCATAAAATGTCGACGATTTTTTTTCGAAATATCGCCGTCTAGATATTTAATAATTGTGGCGTTTTATCTTTAAACGCCAGAAGCCTTTTCGTTTGTTTGAACGCATTTTCGCTACACATCGACCATTAAAAAAAAAAAAAAAACAGATACTTACGGGAAAATGGTACCGTGCCAAGTGTTCTTTATTATAAGAATGCGCCAAAGTGGCGGACAAATTATCTCTGGACATTTTCTCGGAAGGAAAAAATAAAACCAACGAGAATCTCGCGTGCGCGAGAAACATTATACACTCTCGCAACCCGCAATGGCCCAATCTAACCTATATGCACACACTGTTGTGCGTTGTTGAAAATATAACTCCGTCACATAATATTCGCTGCTAGTGGAGTCAGCGAAATTGAGAATATTGTTCTATCGCTTTATTGTTTCGTCGCTGATGCGCTCGAATGAAAATAGCACGGCGTAATAGAATATCGACGACTGACCTTTTGTGTGGAAATAATGTAAAGACTTTGCCCGTTGCCCGCGGGAAACTCGATAATATCGTAAAATGTTTGAAACTGGATTCGCGTTACGACCAAGCACCACACGCGTTAAAGATAATTTAATCCGCGTCACCTGAAACAAACGAAAATACATCAACGGTTAATAATAATGTCTGCATATATCTGCAATTTACATTATCGAGGATAAACGATAAATCATAGGCGCAACTGGACCACCGACTTCGGGAACGCTAAAACTGTGGACACGTCAAAGACGCCCGCGATCCCTTTTACGAGATGTTTACGATAAGCCACAAGTACGTTTCATTTGCAATTTCGCATGTACAAATTTATCATGACTGTTTCGACATTATTTTCCATGCACGCGTTGGCTGTGTTAGAAATCCGTATTCGTTTCTGCCCAAGAGTTATGAAAAAATACGTGGATAAAATATTTGGTCGTTACTACGAAAAAGCTTATCGGGTATGTTTGGGGCGTTAATTTTAAACTTGGGGGTGCTAAAGACCCCTTAGCACCGCCCTAGTCGTTTTGTTATTGTCGTAATTTCGCCCATGAATATTTTACACGCGTCTTATCAATACATAAACGCTAAGATTTCCCTTTAAGATCAGACATTTTGGGCATTTACAAACAGAAGACGCGGTCTTCTCCGACCGAGTTCCGAAGCCGGATGTTTAAATTTCAATTTCTGTATTCTTGCGCTTTGGACTTTATTTTCGGACCTATTTCTGGGTTCCTCCAGTTATACGGTGGCGGGGGGGGGGCATAACTAGTTATTCCAGAGCCGAAATACGTCCCGTTCTCGGATTTTCGATTTTTATTCAAAACTATGCGCAACATCGTTTTCGATATCGGTTTGGTTTTCGAACACACAAAACGATCTCGTCGAAAATATTGTTTTGGCGGTGAAACATTTCACCATGATTTTAGCATAGTTGATTTTAATAAGCGTGCGATTACGTACAAAAATTAATCGTATAAACGCAATAAACTTTAGATCGTAAATATTAAAAAAAAAAAAAAAAATTAATTAATAACTATTTGCGTACGGCGGTGTAACAATTATAATATGGCTGCTGTTAATATTAACGCTACGTCACCGTGACTCGGAGAAAAAATCTAAAAAATAAAAATTAGATATGGCACAAGTATTCGATTTTTAAAAACTCAAGTTTTCCCTCTCTCTCCCGAAAATACGATCCGGGTATCTCACTGAGAAATACTGCAGGCAACGATAGAAGAACCTAAATGTCATTCGATCGCGTTTTTGTTCGGGATGACATAGTTTTTATTTTCGAGATACGAACGACTTCTCAGATACAAAAGTGCTCCGTGCGAATGCATACACACGACTGTTACAGTTAAAATCAAAAATATGAATGTCAGTGTTGCCTGACGGTGACTCGCATCACGAGCAGAGAACGCATAAGTATATTTATTATTATTATTATTTGGACGAATCGTTGCCTATACAGGGTGATCTATTTATCACGAACTAGCGATTTTATCGCAGTGTTTTAAGTAAATTTAATTTCTGTTTTATTTTTTTCAATGATTGTATGGAATCATTTAAGTTTTATTTTCACACTATTTTCACTTTTTTACTTCTTCAATCTCAAACTGAGTTTAGTCTACGGGGTTAAAAAATATAACCATTGAACCCTCTTTTAAACATATAGATTCGAATAGAGAATTTAAACATTTAATCGATATCCATAGCACTAATATTTTTGATTTACCGTTTAGAAGTCATAAGGTTTTAAAGCTTAGGGCAGATGAATATTGAGAAGCCTATCAGTTTATTATCGTCCTATAATCGTCCGGTCTAAATTTTAAACTGTCGTATATAGCTTATAAACGGTAAATTCGATATTATTTAGGTCATGTGTATCAAAAATCTAAGTTTAAAACTAGGGGTAGGTTGCTGTTTGAAAATCCAAAACGTATACACATTCAAGGTATATAAGGTGAACATTTGAAAATAGCAAACAAATTCACCTGAAATCCTCCGAGAAAATCGCCGTTTCGTAATAAATGGATCACTCTGTATTATGGTATTTACATTGATCGTTTGCTGGAGTATACAAAACGCACTACTGCCTAATGGTCCGCGCGATGTTGTCGCGCTGACGGCACGAATGCCTTAATGCGCGCAGTGACTCTTTCGGATGACCTATTAAGACTAAAAAAATTAACGGTTAACGCCGTGTGGAATAATAAAAAAAAAAAAACACGGTTTCGAGTCGAGCGTTTCGCGCGTAAATAAATAATATTACAGTATAATATAGGTAGATCGAAATATTATAAATTATAATAAATATAAACCTCATCGCGACCAAACGTGTTTGACGCGTACCTGTATTACACATTAATCGATAGATATTATATTATTTATTTCGATAATTTGTAGAAAATACCATTAAAACGTAGTACCGGGACGCCGGACGTTTTGTAAAATGTCAATATTTTTTTAAGATTCTAAGAGAAACGAGGAATGTGTGGATTTTACTATGCTGGTTTTTTTTTTTTTTTTTATCCGGTAACATTTTGGATTATCATTGTAATTTTCTTAATAAATTGTAATAACCGGCAATTTATTTGTATTATTATTGTCGATTTCTGGGTTACCTTGGCAACAAAGTAAACTAAATACGACAATGCTCAGAATCGTTTTTTGTTAACAACGGTTTATCATTGCGTACAGAACGAAACCACATTACGCTTTATTGTACAGAGCAATTTAATTCATAAACCATAGTTCCCTTCCTTAAAGAAGGGAAAATATATTTTATCCTTTTTTTCCAACTATCCTCCTAAAACAGTGACACGTCCATTAGCAGTATTAGCCTATATTTTTTATTTTATGTCTTTTTTAACGATTTAATTTTATATGCATTACAAATTGTATACACAATATTTTATAATAAAGTGATTAAAATTTGCCAATAACTAAAATTTGCTTGGTAATAGTTTATCGGGTATACAAATTACAAAGTAAAACTGAGTAACGGCGATATGGTGGCTATATTAGTTATAAACAAAAAAATTTCAAGATTTTGGAAGTTAATTTCGGTACGTTGTAATTATATTTAGATAGCCGATAGGATCCGTGCATACTTCGTGAAAATTTATCCGTTCGATGGATTATTGTAATTTGATATATAGAAACTATAATATTTTAAAGACGAGTGGTTCCTCCCCCCCGATCTTTATAACCGGGGAAACGCGCAAATCAAATTATCAATATTTACTTGACGGCTCTCAGACGGGAGCCCTAAATCGAGTTTCCTTCAACGAACCCGGCCGGGGATCAAAGAATTAAGACTAAAGGAAAAAAAAAAAAAAGCGCGATAGGTAGAGGCGCAAAATATATAAAGACAAACAATTTTCGCTCGTATAATTTAATCGTCACATTATACTAAACTCTCTCTCTCGGGCTACGATGACGATAACGCGACGGTCGTATAGTAATATCGTTATGATAACTAAAATATTTTATACGGTATACGCATTATATTTGATTTATGGCGTAGATTTTTATGGTGTTTCCAAGGATAATATTATAAATAACACCAAAGCTTGTATACGTATGTGCATAATGTCGTCTAGGTATATTCATCATCGGCCGATCCATATTATGAAACTATAATAATATATGCGGCGGCGTATATGTGTGTACACGTTAAAACAATATCGAAGAAAAAACAACAATAAACAGCAGCGTACAATATAATGGTGAAAAAAAACATTTTTTTTATTTATATATAAAAATATTAAAGAAAAAAAAAAAAATCCACACGACGGTGTAATATAATATAATATAAATATACATATATATATAGGTCGGCCGTACGTTAATATTTTTTTTTTTTCTGAATAATTTATTCCGTGTTTCTGGTCATAGTATTACGCGAATCCGAGCAAACGTACGTACATATGTATATATGTAACTATTGTTAAGTTTTACACGTACCTATGCGCGTGTACTTTACATCAGAACGCAATGCGAATCGAATATTGTTATTGTTTCATGGTTGCGGAAAATAAAAAACCGCCAGCCGACGGTCCGTGGTGTAATATAGGGATATCATTCTGTTAATAAAAAAAATACTTTTTATGTTCCGAGTGCGTGGCAAAGGAGCTATGCGTTTTGCCCCCCTCCCCCCTCTCCGTCCTTTTCGATCAGTCGAACATCAGTAACATTAAGAGCCGATTTATTCACGGTGCGGCTTAAAATGAACGCCAACAAGTTCGTTTCCGGGATACGTACGAACAATTGGTTCCCGGGTAGTCTACACAGGGATACGAACGAACAATATTATTGGTATCCGGTTGGTCTACAGGCGAAAAAAATCGGTTCCGATGAGCCGTCAGTTTGATATTGAACCGAGATTACGAACCAACAACAGTTTCCTCCCGGGACGCGGTCTGGGAAGCCTGCTACAGAAATCCCGAATCCGTACCTGAGACGGTTAAAGCCGTTGAAGAAAAAAAAAGCGGTAGGTATTATTTAGACCGAAAATCATAACGAAACTGTAGGGCTAGGGTTCGAAAGATTTCAATTTTTAAAACGGATTTTGATTGAGTAACATTTTAACGGGTTTCGACAATACGAGAACAATCTAAATGTTCTCGTGATGAATAAAACGTGATCAAACGTATTGAATAAACCTATTTTTACATACTGGAATCGATTTGAATAGTCGGTAACTATGATGCTGTGTGGTTTTGTCGTGAATCAACAAGGAACATTTTGAGCGACTGGGAACCGAATTCGTCGGTCTTAAAAAAAGATGCCGATTTTTTTTTATCCGCGGTGACATCCTATTTGAACGATTTTTCCTGCAGGTTCCCGACAGTTTTTCTAAACAATTTAAATGGCTGATAGTAGATGAAGAAGCAGCGGTTTTATTTTTCGTTATTTCTGGGATACAATAAGGGAGCGTGGTAAACGCGACTTACGCGATTACCGAGATCCGCATAGAGTCGTTCAGCTATGTGAATTATCCTGTCTCGTGTACATATATCTTCAACATTTTACATCGATCGCGACTGTCGGCGCAAAAAGTTTGAAAGGTCACCGTTGTCGGCCACCCGTTATGCGGATTATGTCCGGCTTTTTATATAATTACTTGACTTTTTCTATAGAATCGCATTGTCTGTTTGATACGAGTATATAGATTCGTATAGGATACAAAAAAAAAAAGAACTCAATACCGAAGGGCATGTTTCAAAACGAACCTATTAATTCAATTTAATGACGAAGTATACATAGGTGCGTGCGCACCCTAAATAATACGTCGGAAACGAACTATCTTATTACAATTAATAATTTTTTTTTTTTTTTTTTTTCTAACTACCGCGGTAAAGTTTTTTATGCTACGAAATATATCTACAAAGTCCTTGAGTAAAGATTTAATCGTACGGTCCGGTAACATTGCAGCGGTCGTCGGTTTCACATTGGTATTAGGTACGTACTGTACAGCCGCAAACGGTTATAATATCAAAAACGTTTATTTTTTTTTTTTTGTTTTCTTCTAAATGCTTGTCGTAAACTATGCATTGTGCGTACAGGTACGCGCGGTCAACGGAACGCGGCAACGATCTGCGGGTATGAGGAAACCGATGACGACATTAAAAAGTAGAGCTGCTGGTGCCGCTGCCGTGTTTGCGGGCAGCGCACAATGTTACAATACCTAGGAGGTAGTCAATAAATTGATACGCGACGTGCGGAAAATGCGGTTTGCCATAATATAGTTTTCGACGGATACCTCGTGTCTAATAATAATGTTATTAGTGTCAATCTACCTACGGAATATAATAACACGTGGTGGGCGTACGGATACGCGCTAACATACAGGGTGATTCGTTTTTATCGCGAACCGCCGATGACGCGCGGTGTGAAAACTATTAGTGTGCGTATTGATTTTCGAAATTGCACACTCATCACGTATTCTCAATACGTATTATCGCGTTGTGTCGGTTTTCGAACACGCAGCCCTCGTTTTTCGTAAACTTCTCAGATCCGAAAAATTAATCCGCTATGAACGACGGTTGAATATTTTGAAAATTTGCGGTGTACTCGTATTATGAGTACACGGGTGCTAAATGGGTGAAATTTCGAGGAAAATAATGTAACTGAATATTAAAAACGTAAAATCATTCGATAAAAACCGACCGGGAAACAAAAAAGGTCCATATGAAATTTACTCGGAAATCTCCAAACGAACAGAAGAACAAAAATAAGCCGGAAACGTGCCGCCGAGCGAACAATCCGCGTCTTTTAATTTACGCTACGTGAATAATTTTCAGAGCGTTTTTACTTGCGATACGATTTTTTTCCGATACCCGATAAACCGGTATTGTTGGTCCCGCAACGCGAAACCGCGATTACTGATATCGGATATTCGGAAACCGTGAGCCGATGTTGAATTTAATCGATATATCATAATCGTCGGTTGAAATGAGGGTAAAGGTTTTTTTTTTTTTTTCGTGTTTCAAATTGTTCACCGGAAATATCGGACGGAAGACCTAGAGGGTAAAACCGAGAGGCTTTCGAAAAACGTTTCAAATAAATTACACCGCCGGGCGAAAAATCGGCGAATCTCTAAACGTGCGACGCGTGGAAAAAAAAAACAAAAATTAAACCGGGCGAAAACGCGTTCGCCGAGAAACAGAACGCATATTATAAAAAAAAAACTCTTGGTAAATTATGAACGGCACAGTGTATAATATATAGTCGCTTCTTCGCTTCACGCATAATCCAAAAACCGATCACCCTGTATTATTTATGTACCTACACCCAGTTATTACGTTATAAACTCGTAAACCGTATGCTAACGTAGGGATTATTATTATTATTGTATTACGTTACGAACCGTTTTTTTTTTTTCGCCGGCGAGTACAAACGAACGAGACCTACGTGTGGCCGCGCGCACAAAGAGATGTGCCGATTGTTGTCTCAAGGGGGTACGGCGTAAGTAGGTTTTGTCGAGTCCCGCGGGCTCTCGGCGACCTGTTGTCGTGCGGCCGAGCCGGCCGGTTACCAGCCGCTGTTTTTGCCACACGGCGGCCGAAAACCGTTGTTAAACATTCGACTCTGGCGTGCTATTATTGTGCATCGCTCTCGTATATTTCGGACAGGAAACGACGCAGTTAGGAGAAAAAAAAAAAAAAAAAAAAAAAAAATGACCATCAGCAATGACGCGCCTGCGGCTATACGAAATTCGCGCTACCAGAAAGCGTCGCCGACGACGTTTTTGGTTCGAGACTGCTCCGGGCGAACAATTGTTTACGTAAAGAAAACAAAAATAATAGCTCACTCGGTAATACGTCATAAAAATCGCCACGGTACGGGGACGCGAAAATCGCTAAAAAAAAAACACTGTTGTCGATTTTCGCACACGTCCGTGACACCCGGTAAGTGCGGTTTTTCGCGGTCGCTACCGATCCCGCGCGCCGTACGCTTTCGATAAGGGAAGGGGGGGGGGGTTACCGGTAAAATCAATAATAACAACAAAAATTACGCGTCCGAGAGAGTACGTACGACGTTGTGTGTGTGTGTGTGTGTGTGTGTGTGTGTGCGTATACATCGCGGTAATCACGGGGACCGCGTAACAAAACCATGTTCCTCCGGTGTTATGATGATTTTTTTTATTTTTTTTCATTTGTCCGCGCGTAGACTACGACTAAGCCGGGGGTTTTTAATTATAGGCACGTCGTGGCCGATCGAAAATCCGCGCCGCCGCCGCCGTTCGTGCGTAACTAAAATCGTTGTGAATTTTCGTTAATAATTCCGTCGTGATTATTTAAGGTTATTAAAATATTGTCGTCCGCCGTAATATCGTACGGAGCCGCGCACGTGCACCGCCGTAATTCTTACCGCATCTCATTGTCCCGCGAAATCAATTTTCGATTACATTATCTCGGTAAAAACGTTTAACGTGTCGATTTTTTTTCGTTCGGAAACTATTATATTATACTGGCGGTTTTTTTTTGTTTTTTTTCTATGTACGTGTATAAAAATAATTAATACGATTTCCCCCCCGCCCCCCGGTTTTTTTTACGCGGAAACAAAATTAACATGTTACACGTTCAATAATAAAGACGAGTTTTTTTATTTCAGTTTTTTTTTTTTTGTAGAGCGTATCAGACGTACGATACTTTTATTAATAACATAATATTATAATATCCAGAATTCTGATGCGATTTTTTTTTTTGATTTTGCAAAAAAATTACAGTCATGACTGAGTTACGAAAATAACGATAAAAATAAAAATAACGGTTATTTTATTAACGGAAGTGTGACATTTTCTTATGTAACGCGCGACAATGATCGATTTTTAATCGAAATAACATCCAAATAGGGTTTTTTGTTTTATTATTATTATTTTTTTATATATATATATATATATATATATACATATATAGCTATTTAAACGGTTACGCGCGTCTGTCAACGGTGTTTTTATTGGTTTTTATTCGAATCCGTTGAATGAAAAACTAGATTAAATTATTTTATTAGTTACCGAGTTGCGAATCGTTTAGCCTCAATTTAAAACGGCTTGTTTAAAATCGGTTTCGTTATTAAAAATAATCCGTTCGTCAAACTGTACCCGAAGATATAAGAAGGGACTGAGATACTGGCTCTTACCACTCCTTCCAAAGAAAAATGTGCTACGGTAGTAGTGAAAAAGTTTAATAAACACCTGTAAAGATAACATTTTTTTACAAACAAACAAATGATTTTAAGAAACAAAACTCGAACATTTAGGCTACAGTATAAGTATTCGGTGAAAACATCAGGTTTTTACGATTATTATCAACTGAATACACAACAAAATCGAAAACAACCGAATCCGTTGCCGGGTACATTATTTTACCGATTTGTCCCCGATTCATAATTATTAAGAAAACTACGAATACTCCTGAACGCTCCCGTATACAGACGCGATTCGCTTCTAAAAAACCACCTCCGGAGCGAGACTTCTGCTCAAAAATACGCGTGAAGACAACGAGAAACACGCGTCGCTATGGTGAACCCGACGCATTTCTCCAGGTCCTAAAAATTGTTTTACATCGGGTTAGTTATTATAATGTGCGCGTGAAAATAATTTCCGCTTTACCGCGGTCCACTAGGTATTTCGTTCGTTGTCTCGCTCCCGAAACGGACGCCTCGGCCGCTGATCCCGTTAATCCGGCTGTACGGCGAGACGTCACCACTGTTCTCGTTCCTCCCCCGTGTGTGTTACGCCGTAATGCTATGCGTATAACCGTTTACCCGGCCGCGCGATAATTGCGCGCGCGAAAAAAAAAAAATACCGCGCTCGTGAAGTTAACAATCGTCGTTTCGTTTCCGTATATATTCGCGCGATAATCCGTCGGTAATTGACAAACATTACGTGTTATCGCGACGATGAACGCGATCCTCGGTAATTTAATTGCGCGTCACCGTGCCCGGTCGTTTTTAGATTGAAAAGATTGAAACTGTTTGCGCGGGCATTGCGCGTTGTTTCGCGGTCTTTCGCATCCGATCCGCCTCCGAGACTTCGGCCCGGACGTTGTACGCGGTCAGATCGACGATGTCGTATCGTAACGACACGCGATGTTATAAGCTGGAAATCTACGGTGCTCGGAGGGTAGGAGGGGAGAGGGGGCTTGAACCTCCGAATACTATTTAAATGCCCGCCTCCGAAAACGAACAATTTGTTCGGGTTTTCGAATGACGGTGTGTTACGTTTGATTACCAAACTTGGCGACCGATCAATTGATTGTTTGTTTATTGTTTAATATTGATAATAACGCGTTAACGAATATCGATCAATCGCGGTGTAAGGACAAGGCGGTCGAAACGATCCAACATCATCATCGGGTTACGTGCGCTCTTTCGATAGGTAATAATAAATATTGAGAATGAGGGGGAAAAAAAAATGTCGAATAATCCTCAGGAAGGAGGACGAAACAGAACGATGATACGCAATATATGTTTTTGTTTTTATATTATACAGAATGTCTACCCTATTTTTTTCTTCTTTATTAAAACGAGTTTTGTTATCTGCTGTATAAACTACGAAATAAAAATTAAAAAAAATATGTAACGTTATTTTTATTACGTGTTCTACAAAAAAAAAAAAAAAAATTAAGTATAAATTTGTATCTATATATATGCACGAGTACATCAAAAATTTAATTATTAATGAAAATGTTAAACTACTTTTCGTGGTGGATGAGGAGAGGCGTGTGGACACGGACCCCGTGAAATTTTATTAGATTTCCGCCTGTGACGTAGCGCGTTGGTATGGAGGTAAAAATATTTGCGTACAAATTATTATTCTCACTATATATTTTACGTTTATAATTGCCGTTAACAAAATATTATAACGAACGACGACTATGAAGAAGACCTGTGCGTTTGTAATTTTACAGTTTTTTTTTTTTATTATTAATATTATTATTATTATTTGATTTTTTAATGATGTTTTTTTTCGTATTTGTATTTTACCGAAGCCGAACGGTCATAATAACATTATCAACTGTATATTATTTTATTGCTATGAAGACGTGCGACCGGCGTGTGTCTCGCGTCTATATAATAATATTATAATGTCTGCCAGTATACTGTAGAACGTTATAGATTCTGAGCAAAGCGAGGTGTGTATTGGTTTTATTGTTTTTTACTTTATTTTTTCAACCGGATATACATTGCTCTGATCGAAAATTGTATAGACATTTTTGATCTATTTATATTCGGTTCATATAGTCATTTTTTGATTTTCCGCGTAGTTCTCAAAAAAAAAAAAACAAACATTATTTGCTAAAGTTGAAGCTATAGATTGAAAAATCATTTTTGCTCGATAGAGATTTTTGGACCACGGAGAGTTTGGGAAATTCAGAAAAACAAACGCTGTCGGAAACTATATCAAGTAATCAAGTATCGCACACATGTTTATTATGATGTATATTTACATACAAATTTATTACAAATAGGTACTATCAGTTATACAAGTGCACAAATTGATTATTATGGAGCTGGCGAGCGATTAGAGAAATATGATATGACAGTATTAATACGAAATAGGTGTCAAAAGGTGTCAGAGAAAGTGTATAGGGGAAAAAATCGACAACGTTGCACCGACAATGTAAGTGTTTCCGCTCAACTGTCTAAGTCACCTGTATTATTGGCGGATGGTGACACGTACGATTCTTTGTTTCAATTATAAACTACAAAGTAATTACTTTATACTATCAAAAACCGGCGGTTATCTATGTACGGGTATTTTGAGCAAATTTGCAGGTTTTCGTATTTTTTTTTTTTCGCACAATACAGGTGACAAATGGGATTGCGTCAGATCGACAGCTCATGTAGAATACTGTTAAACAGTATGAGGGATTTTAAACAATTGTCCCGACTCGGATTTGTGCGGGATAAAAAAAATGTTCAACCTCAAATAGTTGGGATGAAGGCGAAAGAGAAGATAAAGACATAAAGAATTTATAAAAAAAAAGAAAAAAAACCGTTTAACGATCGTCTTGTATAATTATACGTATGAGCTTCTCATCGTCTGTCGTTAACATTTCAAAAACGTCGCAAAATCGACTTTCGTTATGCGTGCCTACTCATATTTCATGTGCTGCTGCAGACGTCGTACAGGTAACTCGCGTTCACATTACGCCCTCTGTCAAAAACCTCCCGAAAAATAACAAACACAGCTGGCGCCGTAATTCGACATCACTCTACGAAATACACGTATTCTGTGCTGGTCTTAAATGAAATTATCGTTGTACAGATCGTATAGAGAAAAAAAAAATTTGAACCGGAAACTTCGCGAGAAAAACCGTAAAATACCATATTGTTACGCGTATTAACGAGCGTCCTAAACGGGGTTCGTACTTCGGGGGGGGGGGGGAAATCCGTACGTTAAACGTACAAGTTCGCGGCAGACATTATTTTGTGCGGGCGAAGCGGTAATTCCATAAACATTCGGGTTTGAAATGGAAAACGCCCAATGTTCTTCCGACCGTAAAATCTAACGAAACGGCAAACTGTAGACACATCGCGTACGCGTGTACGACTTTACGAATCGCGCACAACACTATGCGAAATTATTGTCTCCGCCCGACGTGTGTGTGTGTGTGTGTGAATTTCGTAACTATACGCGGATGAGTGTCATTTAATCTCGTAAAAATATTATTATGTAAAACGGTTATTGTCGCCCGTCATGACGTTTAACGAATCGCCGTCATCCCGGTATAACGAACCCCGCGTACAGTCGGACTGGCGCGGCAGGTTATCCGCCTATTGCTCATTGTCACAGTTTAGCACCGCGTGTCGGCTCGACTATTCGCGTTTGGCACAAAACC
Source organism: Cinara cedri (assembly GCA_902439185.1). Taxonomy (NCBI): domain Eukaryota; kingdom Metazoa; phylum Arthropoda; class Insecta; order Hemiptera; family Aphididae; genus Cinara; species Cinara cedri. Next base: position 1,107,767 of record CABPRJ010000483.1, read on the forward strand.
GACGGGTCAGGTCGGATCAATGCACGTAAACCGGTAAACGGACGATTATTGTTTTTCGTTTGTTTGATTATTGTTTTCCAAATGCGAGATCACGCGGATCGCGGAGTTCGAATTGCACGCGTGGTACGTGTGTGTCTCCCGCATTATTTGAGACGCGATTTAACACGAGCCCGCCCGCCGGATACGGTTGTCTACAGCGTGTCAGTGACCCGGCGGCGGCTCGATCGGTTTTCACCTCGGTTTGGTTTTCCACCCGCTCCGATCCGAAAATACCTCCGCGCTGCCACAGATGTATTGAAATCTGCCGAATTCCGATAAAATTCTTTCGGCGGCTTTTGTTCTATGAAAACGTGACAGTTTTTGTTTATACATTTGTTCGCGAGTGTCGGTCGTTTTAATAGTTTTGCTTTTACTTTGTTGTTTCAACGTTCGATTATTTTTCCGTTATGTTCGCGAACACCCCGCGGTCCGTGCGCCTGTTTTTTTTTTTTTTGTTTTTTTTTTTTTTCCTAACGACGTACCCATACACGCTCACCCAAGTAC